>CAODLS011915185.1:0-19918 GCA_948243855.1 Flueggea neowawraea
AAAAAATATTTCAAATAAATTAAAAAAATAATGTAGCTGACGTCACGGCATGCATCGCACCATGGTATTGCTTCGCAGCGTATTCGGAATTCGGATAGAGTTTGCGTGTCGAAATGTTCAAAAATAATGAAATTTACACAATTTTATTTGGCGTTAATAAATGTAGTTAACATCAACATACAAAACGACAATCTAACCGTGCGTGGAGACGTATGAACGGATTTAAGATGAAGTCACGACGAAGCTCAGCTAAGTCAATTAACTTTGTCGTCACTATTTTCCAAGTCTTGCACTACATGGAAACTGGATAATCATGAAACCAAGTCAATGGCCTTTCCACCTAATCTTTCTTTAACTAACTACCAAACCTACTTATGGGATCATAAATCCCCTTCATTGATTCTTAAGTAGTTTTCAAGTTAAACTGCCGTAAATTTGATTTTTAACGAGAGTAAATTAATTATTTATAAAAAAAATTAATTATCTCATCTAATTTGCTCTCGTTTAGTCTCTCTATGATGAATAGGAAATTAATTATAATGAAATGGAGTGAGGGAAAAAGATTAGTGGAGAAACCTTTTTTTTTTAATTTTCAAAAAAGGGTAAAAGAAATGGAGATGATGTATCCATGCCCATGCAAAAGTTAAATTATATCAGCCCTAAATTGGGAAGGAATGGCGAGGACAAAAATTTTAGTTGTATTTTCTTTTTAATCTCCTCATCATTTAGCTCGTTTAAATTATATGTCACTATCGTCGGTATAATTTAACATAAAGTTTGACAATATCCAACTCGCAGGGACCGTCACAAAATTTATCCACCTTATTTCTTCATTTGCCGTGTAAGAGGATATTAAATTATTTGTCCTTTCTATTATTCTCCTCCTTAAAATCCTTATTGTCACACCCTACTTTATTCCACTTTATTTATTTTCTACCATAAATAAATGACTTCCATTTTTTTTAACTAGCTTCCAAGTGTCTTACACAAATTAAGTGGTGTGAATGCAATTAAAGATATTGATAGCGTACGTAGTTAGGGTGAATGTCGGGTCCATTGATTTAATTCTTCTTGTGTTTTAACGTCTACGGAGAATTGAACTTTCCAACGTGATCCCAGACCACTCTAATGCTATGCACAATTGTAGTATTATTAAACAACACAGAGCAAGTGTCGTACCATATTTTTCTTTGATGCTTAGTTAGATTTTCATTTGCAAAAAATATTACACGTAGAGTGCTAACAAGGAAGAAAAGTTCTATGCCAACGCTCACTAAATAACTCAATGAACAAATAACAAGTGCCTATGTAATGTATAAAAATGTAAATGTCATCAACATTCGTTAATAAATTTAACGGAATATTAACATTGATGACTAACTGATACATATAATATTAAAGTTTAGTAGAATGACAAAACAAAAGATTAAAATTTAATAATTATATTAAAAAATTTGTTAGAGTTTATAATTTACCCTTTTGTTTTTGGTATTGTTCCCCATATTTTTTTTTGAGAAATTTGGGAAGGCAACGCTGTCTTTTAGTGAGTTTGGTGTATGCGAGCGTGCTAGATAATTAAGGTGTTTCTAAACCAAAAAACTGGAAATTACGCTCAAGTATTTTAATTCTAATCAAACAATTGAAAATGAGCAAATTGACGAACTCGTTATTTTGGAGTTTTTTGCTTCTTTGGAACAATAAAAAAACACAATAATGAAATAAAATAGGAGTTTTATTGAATTTAAAGGTTGGGTACAAAAATTTGAAAGGAAAATGTAATAGAAAATTAAAGTTGAAGAACAAACGATAAATTTACCCATAAGGAAGTATTGTGTTGCGTTGAGGAGATGTCCTTTTTATTGTGTATCTTTGCCAATTTATATTGCATTTGATTGTTTAGCCACCAAGAATCACGTTTTAACTCTACTGATTTCTCCTGCAAATCATTCTTCTTTCTTGACAAAATTTTGACTTTTTTTCTGTAAAATTTACTTGGAGACCCAGCTCTATATCTCATTGATTTGTTGCCATAGGTTTCATCTTAGAATACAAAACTGTCCAATCAACTTCTATAATTATTTTTTTATTTAATCTTAATTTTATTGTCTTTGTAATTTATTCAAATTATAGTGTAAACATGTGTGTTTCAAATGAATGAACTTCAATTCTTTTTGTCCTTTTCAAAATTGATCAGCCACTGAAGGACCCATGAAAGGGTTCGAACTTAGAAAATTCCTTACCCAAGATAAAAGTTTAAATACAAGTCAAGGTGTCTAAGTGAGGCGTACTTTTCTCCATAGACTATTCTCAACAATGACCATATCCCCACAAAAGATATAATCAAAGTGTAATGTTATTTTCAAAATAAAAACCTACTCAAATTCTTTTCTCATGTTAATTAGACTTAAGACATCGGAGGAGACTTAACATCGAAATACCTAAATACCATTTTTCTTAAAAAAAATCAAAATACCATCCAAATGCCCTTTTTTTTTTTGATTTATTTTATTTGCTCCCACCAACAATCAAACTCTTGATCTCTTAGCGTTATAGCTGATTCTAGTACTTCTAGTACTAATGTTCCTGTCACGACACAAAATCGAACCATGACCGGCGTACGAGACGAATATGACTGAAAGTCCGACCCATATCGCACAAATTTCTAAAAATCAGATGCTATATCCAACTTATTCATTTATTAAAATATTTATTAAACAAAACATCTAAAATATAAAACACATCTCGTATATATAAAAATATATAAGTGTAATAAAATAATATCGTAATAATAGAAATGAGTATAAATCACATACGAGTAAATCTGAGCATCCAAAATACAAAATATGCCCAATGACCCACTAGCATTGTGGTGTGAAGCTCTAACTCAAAATCAAAATAGCCCAACCAAAAGGGCATCAACTAACCAAAGCAATGACGCCTCATTGAGATCTAGATGTCGTACAGTTGCTAAGTCAAAATAAACACTTGAAAATGTTAAAGAAGAGGGTGACTAAAAATCAGTGAGGGACAACACGCTAGAGCATCGTCAGGACTTCATATAAACTATTTTGAAAACATTTCGAAAATATCACATGCACATATAAAATATATTACTAGTATACACTCGTATACATATATTATATAGATTCGAAAACATTTTCAAAAGGGTTCTCATACTCAACAAACAACATACAATCATACGATAGGTATACGTATATAGTCTATCTGACTAATATACATGAGACTTGATCGAACTAATACATTCCTAACTGATTAGCTAATGTGGACTTATGCCACCTGACTTATGTGTTTGGCTGGACACATAGTGTTACCACCAACCTTGGTAACTAAGCCTTGACTGATTAATGGTATGCCATAGCATACGTGACTCCGTAGCGGAGGTTTCCCGAGTCAACATGTCATATATGTATATATATATATATATATATATATATATATATAAGCAGGCAGACATGCAGATCAAACTGATGATACTGATATAAACTGTATATATCGTATTATAAGTACTGAAGTCTAATTTCCATATTCACATAACCAATTTTTAGGAATTACCAAGTCTTTAGGTTAGTCCATATTACAAAATATCTCTAATCACATCAAACACATATAAATTTCGGAAAGACACAGCCTATGTGTCCAAATATGCCATCTCACTCACCTGAATGTCCAAGATGAATGGTCTAGTCACGCACCGCTGGTAGGTAGTTGGTCACGCTGGCACGAGCACAAAACTGAAACAAATATAGTCAGTGCAAAGTCAAAATGTAATATTGTGGTCATACCAGTTACATGATATGTTAATACAAACCCAAACCCTCAATGTCGCCAAAAAACCCATTTCAATCGAAGATTTGTCACGCTCGTCTCGAAAATCAAATATTTCATAAAATTACACTTTGACCCCTCAACTTTTGTAAAATTACACTTTAGTTCTTAATACTTTGGCAAATTATGAATTAGTTTCTAAACTTTTCAAAAATTACAAATCAGTTCCTCAAATAATTCATAATCATTTTCTAGACCTCAAATATTCAAAAATTATCATTTTAGTCCTGTGGTAGAAAATCTTTCAAAAACACGTTAAAATTCATATCAATTGAGACCCGAAATTCCAAGACACTCAAATAAACTCTAATCAACATTAGATACTTGAATACATTATCAATTTCACCAAAGGAACACAAAATCATAAAAAATCTCCCAAAATCCGTACCAAACCGTAAACCATACAAAACTACATCAAATCTTCAAAACCTAAGTTAAATCTATGTATTTCTAACCTTAATCTATCATGATCTAATATCCATTAACTCCTATTTTGACAGTATCAAGCAAATCTGATCCCTAAATGCAAATTTGGCCTCCAAGCTAGATCTGAAATTCAAGCATGAAAATGACAAAAGGAAGAGATTAGGAACATGTTCTTGCCTCAAGAAGTGTTAAGGAATCAATGAGAGGCAGTGAAAGTTGGTGAGAAACGGATTGGAGTGTGTTTGAGTGGGTGAGAATGAGTAAATGCCGAGTTGGGTTCGGGTGAGGGATATTTAATGAACTCTCGCCCAAAACGCACCGTCTCACTGATTTTTAAAGGCAATGTACATTATTTTTGGTCATAACATAAGTCTTAGGATCATGACGTATGTAACCAATAGAACAATGTACGTTATTTTGGTTAAAATGCATCCAGTAGCCTCGATTTCCTAAAACAGATGATCAACGTACGTCATGAAATGCACAACGTACGTCTTGCCTTCCTAAACGTACGTTTCATCAAGCAAGACGTATATCTTGCACAATTCTAGATAACGTACGTCTTGGAATTGCCAATGTATGCCTTGACATGCTAGACAACATTCCTTAACTTCCTTCGCTTCCAAACATACGTCAGATCATTCTTGGGGCTTAACAACACCTAAGCTATAAAAATACCATCATTAACCTCTTCAAACACTTAATCAACATATCAAACACCAAAAGGTGAATTGGAATTGAACAGAATGCTACATAAGATTGGTCGAAAATGAGCGAGGGGTTATATACTTCCCCCCTAAAAAAATTCATCCTTGATTTTCCACGCAAACTAGATCAGAAGCTAAGATCAAGCCTAAATCACTAAATCAGAACATAATCTCATATCTCGACAATTTAATCACAGAGAAACAAAATAATATCTCACTAACGTTCTAACTCACTCGAATCCAGACATGCAGAAAATGATACAGAATATAAAAAAGTAGGGACAAAAGATATTGACCAAAGTATCGGTATAATCAAACAGGTGCGGATATCTGTGCCGCATCTCATCCTCGGCCTCCTAAATGGCCTCCTCAATAGAATGATGTTTCCAAATGACTTTCGCTGATACTATCTCTTTGTTCCAGAGTTTCTTAATTTGTTAGTCCAAAATTCTTACTAGAGCCTCATCATAGGACATATTAGGTCTAACCTCAACAAACCGTGGCAACAAAACATGTGATGAATTAGAGACATACTTCCTCAAAAGCAAAATATGGAATATCGGATGTACTGAAGAAAACTGAGGTGGTAGTGCCAATTCATATGCAACAACTCCGACACGGCCAGTAATTTCAAACGAATCAATATATCTTAGGCTCAGCTTGCCCTTCCTCCTAGAACTTATAACACATTTCATAGGCAATACTTTAAAAAATACATGGTCCCTCACTGTAAACACCAATTGTTTACGCTTTAGATCAACATAACTCTTTTGGCAACTGTGCTGTGTTTGAATCCGCTGCTGAATTAACTTAACTTTCTTAGTAGTCTCCAAAATAAGATCTAGCCTCAAGGGTTCTATTTCCCCTGCCTTGGCCCAACACAAGGGAGATCTACACTTCATGCCATACAGTGCCTCGTACGATGCCATGACAATACTCGAATTGTACAATTTGTTGTACACAAACTAGACTAAAGGCAAATGGGAATCCCAACTCCCACCAAATTCTGCAGCGCATGCTCTTAACATATCCTCCAGAGTCTGAATTATATGCTCAAATTGCCCATCGGTCTATTGATAAAAAGCTATGCTGAAATCTAATCGAGCACCCAACTCATCCTGTAGCTTACGCCAAAATTGCAAAGTAAAGTGAGGTTCCCTATCAGACACTATGGAGACTGGAACACCATACAAACATACAATTCTATCTATATACAGCTTCACTAGTTGTGTCACTCTATAAGTCGTCTTCACAGAAAGGAAGTGTACAGACTTGATTAATCGATCAATGATAATTCAGATGGAGTTGTACCCAGAAGATGTCCTCGGTAAACCAAACATAAAATCCATAATGATGTGATCCCCTTTTCACTTTAGAAGTGGCATTTGTTGTAACAACCCATAAGGATGTGAATGATCAAACTTAACCTGCTGACAAGTCAAACACTGACTGACAAACTCACTAATATCCTTCTTCATTTCTTGCCACCAATACAACTCTCAAAGATTCCAACACATCTTAATATATCCTAGGTGTATAGAATATGTGGAACTATGATCTCAATCATAATCTCCTCACGTGAACCACCCAAAGATGGTACACACAACCTCTGACCAAACCATAGAATCCAGACTCATCGATACTAAACCCAAGTACATTAGGCAACTTAAATTTCTCAATTAAACCCTGAATCTCAGTATCTTTTTGCTCGGTAAACCAACCACAAAATCCATAGTGATTTGATCACATTTTCACTTTGGAAGTGGCATTTGTTGCAACAACCCAGAAGGACGCTAATGATCAAACTTAACTTGTTGACAAGTTAAACACCGACTGATAAACTCACTAATATCCTTCTTCATTTCTGGCTAACAATACAACTCTCAAAGATTTCAACACATCTTAATATATCTTAGGTATACAGAATATGTGGAACTATGACCCTTAATTATAATCTCCTCGTGTAAACCACCTGAAGATGGTACACACAACCTCTGACCAAACCATAGAACTCCAGACTCATCGATACTGAACCCAGGTACATCAGGTGACTTAGCTTTCTCAATTAAACCCTGAATCTCGGTATCTTCTTGCTTAGCCTATCAGGTCCGATCTAACATAATGGGTCTCACTTCAATATGTCCCAATAATACCACTTCGACACTGTATGTCGCCTTTCAACTACAATGTGATCCAAATTCCCCCTCGACTTTCTACTCAGAGCATCGACTATGATGTTGGTTTTGCCAGGATGATATGATATAGTGAAATCATAATTCTTAAGCAACTCCAACAAACGTCTCTACCTTAAGTTCAAATCTCGCTGCCCGAAGATATATTTCAAACACTTATGATCTATGAAGATCTCAAAAGTCTCACCATACAGATAGTGCATCTAAACCTTAAGTTCAAATACCACTGCTGCTAACTTAAGATCATGCGGATAATTCTGCTCGTGTTTTTTAAGTTGTCTTGATGCATAAGCAATCACTTTGTCATGCTGCATCAATACACAACCTAAGCCCTGGATACATCGCAATATACAACAAAACTGCCAAACTCTTATGGCAAAGATAACACTTCTTCAATTTTTAAAAACTCTCATCATACCTATCAGAGCAAACAAACTTAACTCCTTTTTAGGTCAACCAAGTCATATGAGCTACAATCCTAGAGAAATCTTGGATAAACCTCCTATAATACTCGACCATACCAAGAAAACTTTGAATCTCCATAACAGTCTTAGGTCTTTTCCATTCAAGTACTACCTCTACTTTCTTCAGCTCCACCATGATGCCTTCTTTTGACACCACGTGCCCAAGGAACATTACTTGTTCAACCAAAAACTCGCACTTCGAGAACTTCGCATAAAGCTGATGCTCGTTTAAGGTTTGCAATACTGACCTCAAGTGGTCCTCTTGCTCTTATCTGCTCATTGAATACACTAAAATGTCATCAACAAATACAATCACAAATCGGTCTAAGTACTGTCTAAACACCTTGTTCATCAAATCCATAAATGCCACTGGTACGTTAGTCAAACCAAACGACACATTACGAATTTGTAGTGACCATACCTAGTCTGAAAAGCTGTCATTAGAATATCTTCACCTCTGATTCTTAATTGATAGTATCCCGACCTCAAGTCGATCTTAGAAAATCATTGCGCATCCTGCAACTGGTCAAACAAATTCATCTATCCTCGAAATGGGATATTGGTTTTTTACTGTTACATTGTTAAGCTGACAATAATCAATACACATTCTAAGACTCTCATCCTTCTTCTTTATAAATAATACCGGAGCACCCCACAGTGAAACACTCAGTTGAATAAATCCCTTTTCCAACAATTCCTTCAACTGAGTCTCTAACTCCTTTAATTTTGCTAGCACCATCTGATACGATGGAGTCGATATCGAATCAACCCCAAATTGTACTTCTATGGCAAACTTGATTTCCCGCTTAGGTGGAAGTTCTGGTAACTCTTCAGGAAACACATTTAAAAATTCTCGTACAACTGGTACGTTTTCCATTCCCAACTTCGATCCCTCGGATTCAACCAATTCAATAGCTAAATATGCTTCACAACTACGATGAATCATCTTCTCCGCTCTAATGGTTGACACGTATCCCGGACAATACTATCTTGCTCACCCTAATAATAGAATTCATTCTGACCTAACAGTCAAAAACATACTCTCTTTGCAAAATAATCCAAGGTAGCATGTCAAGTCGAAAGCCAATCCATACCTAATATCACATCAAACTCCTTCATATCCAACATTGTAAGGTCAACTGTCAAATCATGCCCATTAAAGGCTATTCGTAACCCTAGACCACATAATCCATTAATATCTTACTACCCAAAGGTAATGAAACCTCTAACAATTTATTTAATGGATGCACCACTAACTCAGTATGCTTAACAAAATATGGAGTAACAAATGAATGAGATCTACCAGAATCAAATAAAACAAATGTGGGAGACCTAGAAATAAATAACGTACCAATCACTGCAGTATTGGAGGCCTGCCCTCTTAACGTGTCAGATGGTATACTCGTGGTTGTACTCCAGTAGTGCTTCTTTGAGCTGCCTAACCACGACCACTACCTTGGCCAACCTGACCATGACTTACTGATCTGGTTGCACCTCTCCCTGTGTATACACTAACAGTGTCTGAACCTCATACTTGGGATTGTCCTACCTGTGTCCTTACAGCAAGCTTAAGAGGACACTCAGCTATTTTGTACCATGGCTGTCTGTAATGAAAACAACTACTTGTCCCCTTGTTATATGACCTGGGGTGCCTATGATGATTGTCTTGCAAGTGCATACGGATTGTCGTAGTAATAAAATCTTAGGAGCATTCCTAAGTATCAACTTCCTAAGGAACAACTCTAATTGCGATCAATAAATAAAGTAAAAAAAATAAAAACATCAAATTGTTGTTTTTGGGGTTTTTAGAAATGAAAGCAAACAATAATTTAAACACAAGAAACTTAATAATATGAAAATGTTAGAGCTTTTGAGATAAAACTAAGGATCTAGTTGCCAATAAATAAAATTGGGTTTTAACAAATAGATGTGAGTGTTTTCTTTACTAGACTAACCCAAAGCCTCTCGCATGGTCACTCAAGTCATGCCTACACTTCCTAGCAGGGTCTTTTCGGCCCCACCTAGTCAAGTTAGGCACATTAGCCTCCGTGAGAAATTTCATCGAATATTTTTTAAGCATATGTATATTTCTATCCTAAAACTATACAAGTTCTACATAAGTGACCTAACCCAAACTTTATCTATCGATTCTTCACTTGGGTTTGTAAAAAACAACATTGTGGTGATCAATCACAACATCATTCAATCAAAAACAAGTCATATAATCAACACCAACAATAGATTTAACCATAAAAGCACAAGAAACAATAGATATAACAATAAAAACAAAATACCCATAATAGATCATCCATTAAGCAACATCAATTCAATGTCTATATCTCTAATACCTTAACACAAAATCTAAGCTAACATATTTACAACACTAAATATAGAGCAATAAAAATAAAATCTAAACATAATTTCTAAACAAAGAAAAATAAGATAAAAGGAAAGAAATAAGCTTATCTCAATAGGTGATGGAAGCCTCCTTCAAATCCCCTTTTCTTTCCTCTTCAATACTAGAATCCTCATTGGAAATTGATGAGAGAATTATTCTTTCTTAATGTGTGTGTCTAAGGTGCCCAAAATGACGTGGATGAGGTCCATTTATAGTCCTCTTGGTCCACCACAAACCCTAGCAAAAGTCTTCCAAAAATGCCCATTGAATATGCTTTGGTCCCCACAAGTTTCTCTCTCCTCGTCATATTTTTTTCCAAGTCTGCAAGGCATCACGGTCATGCCTCACTACCGTGACCATAAATGTGATTGGATTCACGGTCGTGATTGATTTGCTTATGACTGTGAGCCAATTTTGGACGGAATGGAGGTAAAGCTTGGTGTTCACGATCTCCTTTTCACTACCATGATTCATGGCTATGAAGAGCATCACGGTCTTCCTTATGACCATGATTTGCTACTATTTGGTTGGAAAAATTGCTTGTTGATCACGAGCATGGCTTCCTCTTCATCACGGGCATAAATGTTGGTTGTGACTCGATCATGGTTTGCTCTCATGGCCGTGATTGATGAGTTTGACTCTATCACAACCTTTCTTTCATTTGATCATGTTCAATTTCATGACCATGAGCCTTCACTGGTTCTCTTGAGCCTTTAGTTATTGATCACACCCTTCATCATGGCTATGATCGCAGGGTGTGATGACGAATGCAGCTCTTTTTTAGTCGATTGTTCCTCCGTTTCTTTACATCACTTAGGCTCCTTTTAAGGACTCCTTCTTCATTCCATTTTTGTCATATTTGATCAACAATTCATGCATTTCATCCACCCTACATAAAACATGAAAAGATAGTAAATTCATGGACAATTAAGCACACTTATGGTCAAAATGCTATTTATTAATGCTTGAATATCTATGTAAAATTATCATACATCAAACTCCCCTCATAGGTAGCATAAAGAGAAAACAAACTGCCCGAACTTTGACCTCCACTTCGACCTTCGACATGCCCAGCTGGCTGTGCCACACTGACACTCTGAAAACTCTAACTTGGCCTCTGCCTTCTTGAAGAATTCATGTGCCTCTGCTCAGACTGGCTAGTTTGACACGACATTGATGGTCTCAAGAAGTTCCCTTGATATTTTCCCTCTTAGACTCCCTCCGGTGTCTATCCTCAATGTACTCCACAACCCTGGCCAACTCAGTCATCTGCCTCAATATAGTCATACCATGGCTCGTTACCACTCTAGTAAGTCGGGATAGCAAATCCTTCTGAAACTTTCTTGCCAAAGCATTCTGACTCCCACAGTCATCTAGAGTGTACCTACTGGGCTTCTTAAACCTATCCCTATACTTTGTCACCGACATGCCCGACTCTTGACAAAATTCGCTAAACTCATTTGCCTTCCTATCCATTACCTTTCGAGGAAGGAAGGATAGTGCGATTTCATTCTTGAACTCTACCCATGATGCAATCCCACACGTCTTCATATCTTACCCTCACCTAGGAGCACGAGCATCCAATAAGAATGTGGCAAGTTTGACCCTCACTGAGCCTAGAAAAAAATGTTATATTGCAAAGGTAAAATCATATGGATCCTCTCCCATCTTGCTCACAAAATTAACGGGCTCGAGCTTTAGAAACTTGGTAAGACAAGAGCCAGTATTAACCTGTGATGCTATAGGTGCTGCTACTGTTGCCACCTCTAGCTGAGGTAGAGGAATTAATGGTACCTCTGATGGTGGGGCTTGTGATGCTGCAACTGTTGGAGCTAGCTAATCCCCAACTGCCTGACCGGGAAGAAATCTCTCTATGCGGTCAAGTGCCCAAACAAGGCACTTAAAGATATATCTGAGCCGCAAGCGGCAGCTAAGGCTGAGGTGTTGGAACCTCTGTGCGTGCTGTGTGAATCATGTTGATTAGTAACTAAATGATCGGCAGCCTCGACGGCTATGCGCATAAGCCTCCCACGAGGACTCCACGACGTTAATTCATATCTACAGACAACAGACAAATGAACGTATATGCATATGTCAGAATACAGATGATTGTCACAGTACTAACGAAATACTCAAAGAGGTATATAGAAGTAAATCAGATTGACTCAATCAAAGATACATATGCTCCACAACCGACCCAGACATACGAAACCTAGGGATCTAATACCACATTTGTCATGACCTGACATTAACTAATCAAAGGCCCTGCCCATCTCGCACAAGCCTTAAAGAATCAAATGTTCTATCCAACATATTCATTTATTAAAACATTTCTTAAACAAAACATATATTATATAAAAATATATAAGTGTAAGAAAATAATACCATAACAACAGAAATAAGTATATATCATATATGAGTAAATTTGAGTATCCAAAATACAAAATATACCTAATAACCCACTAGCATCCCATGTAGAGCTCTAACTCAAAAACAAAAGAGCCCCGGCCAAAAGGGCATCAACAAACCAAAGCCATGATGCCTCACTGAGATAGACATGCCAGACAGTTGTTGAAGTCAAAATAAAGACCTAAAAATGTTAAAGGAATGGGTGAGTAAAACTCAGTGAGGGACAACACTTTAAAGTGTTGTTAGGGCATCACATAAACTGCTTTGAAATATTTCAAAAATATCACATGCACAAATAAAGTATACTACTAGTATACACTCGTATACATATATTATATAGGTTCGAAAACTCTTTCAAAAGGGTTCGCATACTCAGTAAATAACATACAAGCATACGATACGTATACGTCTATAGCCTATCTGACTAATAGACACGAGACTTGATAGAACTGATACATTCCTAACTAACTAGTTGATGTTGACTCATGCCACCTCGCCTGTGTGTCCGGTTGGGCACACAATGTTACCACCAATTTTGGTAATTAAGACTTGACTGTTCCATGGTCATAGGCTACGTCACTCCGTAGCAGTATACATACATACATACATATATACATATATATATAAATAAATACATACATACATATATATATATATATATATATATATATATATACATATATATGTACATACATATATACACACACACATATATATATATATATGCACACATATATATTATATGCATACGCGCACACACACACACACATATATATACATACACACACATATATATTATATTTATAAATATATATATATATACACACATATACGTACATACATACACACATACATACATACATATATATATATTATATGTATATTATATTATATGTATATGCATATGCATATGTCTATATATATATATATATGTATATTATATGTATATATGTATATTTACACACACACATATATATATATATACATACATAAATATATGTATGTATATACATATATGTGTAGATACATATATGTATGTATATATATATATATATATATATATATATATATCCATATATGTATGTATGCATATGTATATACATATATGTATGTATGTATGTGTATGTATGTATGCATCTATATTTGCGTGCGTGTGTCTGTGTATGTGTGTTTGTGTCTGCGCGTGTATGGGTGCATGCGTGTCTGTGCGTGT
The DNA here is from genome assembly GCA_948243855.1 of Flueggea neowawraea. Taxonomy (NCBI): domain Eukaryota; kingdom Viridiplantae; phylum Streptophyta; class Magnoliopsida; order Malpighiales; family Phyllanthaceae; genus Flueggea; species Flueggea neowawraea. The sequence goes on from CAODLS011915185.1 coordinate 13,656, forward strand.
GTGTGTCTCTATTTGTGTGTGTGCGCACGCATGCGTGCATATGTCTTTGTGTCTCTGTGTGTGTGTCTCTGTGTGTGTTTTTGTGTGTGTGTGTGCGCGCATGAGTGCGTACGTGCATGCATGCGTGCGTGTGCATATGTGTGTCTATGTATGTGTGTATGTGGGTGTGTGCGTGTGCGTGTCTATGTTTGTGTGTCTGTGTCTGTCTGTCTGTCTCTGTGCGTGTACTTATGCGTGCGTGTGTATGTGTCTCTCTTTGTGTGTGTGTGTGCTTGCATGTATATTGTATGTATGTATGTATGTACATACGTGTGTGTGTGTATGTATGTATGTATATACATACATGTGTGTGTATGTATGTACATAGTGTGTGTGTGTATGTATGTATATATGTACATACGTGTGTGTGTATGTATGTATGTATATACATAGTATGTGTGTGTAGGTATTTATGTATGTATGCATGTAGGTATATACATACGCGTGTGTGCGTGTGTGGGTGTGTGTGGGTACGAGCGTGCTCGAGCGCGCTCTGTGTCTGTGTGCGTGCGGGCATGCACTGTGTGTGTGTGCGTGCCTGAGTGTGCACGCGAGCTCTGTATGTGTGTTTGTGTCTGTGTATGTGTGCATGCACGTGCTTTATGTGCGTGTGTGTGCCTGCAGATCAAACTGATGATATTGATATAAACTGTATATAGCTTATGATGAGTACTGAAGTCAGATTTTTATATTCACATAATCAATTTTTAGGAATTAACAAGTCCTTAGGTTATTTCATATTTTAGAATATCTCTAATCACATCAAAAACATATAAATTTCTGAAGGACACAACCTATGTGTCCAGAGACGCCATCTCACTCACCTGGATATCCAAACTGAATGGTTCAATCACGCACCACTGGTAGGCAACTGATCATGCTGGCACGAGTACAAAGATGAAACATATATAGTTAATGTAAAGTCAAAATGTGGTACTGCTGGCATACCAAATGCATAATATGAAAATGCAAACCCAAATCCTCAATGTCGCCGAAAAACCTATTTCAATCGAAGATCTATCACTCTCGTCTCGAAAATCAAACATTTCGTAAAATTACACTTTGGTTTGTCAACTTTTACAAAATTATGCTTTAGTCCCTATGACCTTAAAAAATTACAGATTAGTCCCTATACTTTTAAGAAATTATAAATCAATACCTTAAATAATTCATAATCATTTCCTAGACCTCAAATATTCAAAAATTATCATTTTAGTCCTATGACAGAAAATCTTTCAAAAACACATTAAAATTCATATCAATTGAGACTCAACATTCCAAGACACTCAAATCAACTCTAATCAACCTCAGATACTTGAATTCATCATCAATTTCATCAAAGGAACACAAAATCATAAAAACTCTCCCAAAATCAGTTCCAAACCCAAACCTATACAAAACTACATCAAATCTTCAAAACCCAAGTTAAATTTATGCATTTTCAACCTTAATATATCATGATCTAACATCCATTAACTCCCATTTTGACTCTATCAAGCAAATCCGAGACGCAGATGTAAATTTGGCCTTTAAGATAGATCTGAAATTCAAGCATGAAAATGACGAAAAGAAGAGATTATGAATGTGATCTTACCTCAAGAAGTGTTAAGGAGTCAAGGAAAGGCAATGAGAGTTGGTAACAAATGGATTGGAGTGTGTTTGAGTGGATGAGAACGAGTAAATGCCGAGTTGGGTTCTGGTGAGTGATATTTAATGACCTCTCGCCTGAAACACACCATTTCACTGATTTTCAAAGGCAATGTACGTTATTTTTTGTCACAACATAAGTCTTAGGATCACAATGTACGACACCAATAGCACAATGTACGTTATTTTGGTCAAAATTGCATCCAATAGCCTCGGTTTCGTAAAACAGATGATCAACGTATGTCATGAAATGCACAACGTACATCATACATCTTGCCTTCCCAACGTACGTTTCACTAAGCAAGACGTACATCTTGCACAATTCTAGATAACGTACATTTTGGAATTGCCAATGTACGACTTGACATGCCAGACAACATTCATCGACTTCCTTCAGTTCCAAACATACGTTGAATCATTCCTGGGGCTAAACAACACCCAAGAAGCTTATAAAAATACCATCATTAAACCTCTTCAAACACTTAATCAACATATCAAACACGAAAGAGTGGATCGGAATTTAAATGGAATGCTACAGAAGATTGGTCGAAAACGGGCGAGGTCTTACAGTTCCAGATGATGGTTGCTCCATTATTCTATTAGGATTAGCCCATTTTTAGAGGATGAATATGGAAGAAAACCACACCTTAAAACTCTATTAGTTAGAAGAGCAACGAAACTATGGATCAATGGTTTGAGTACCTTTCATTAATTGAAAAGGATTGATTTAAAGAAATGACAAAACAATGAGAATTGCATATTTTTTAAGTTCACTAAACCGATCAACACTTGCACATTAGATAAGAACCACACCATAAATAAACTCAAATCATCTCTACTCTTGAATTCATTCTCTCTTCTAAGATTCTGTCTCTAAATACTCCTCCAAACCCACACCAATACATCATATTTCTAAAATCAACAAATACCATCGTGCTCTATGGCAAAATCTTAGCTAACTAAATAATTTTTTCAATGATGAAGAAGAAGGCTTTGTGACAAAATCACGCTAAGATGTCATCATTTTTTTCTTTTTTGTAGGATTTTGAACTTCACTTAATTTTTAGAGCGTGAAGAAACAAAAGAAAAAAAGAAAAAAAGAGTAGAAACAAGATGAAATTATGTAGAAGATTAAGACACAAAAAGGAATGAAATAAAAAAAAAAACTCGTCTAAAGCATTTAAAATAATTCCAGGGTACCTTTTTTTCCATAAAAATTTTATCCTGTGGATACATTAACAATTTGTGGATGAATCTCTAATGGCTACTTAACAGAGGGACTAAAATGCTCTATTAAAATATATTAGGAAATAAGAACTAAGGTCTTGAAAATACAGGGGCTAACTCGCAAAATATGCAAAACCTCAGTAATGATGTAATTAATTTTCCTTAAATATTAAAGTGGAGATTACCCTTATAAAGTTTTTTCCTACTTGGTTATCCATTAGATTAGTAAATAAAAGTTTGATAATATTCTAGTTCCAGGCTTTTTTTAAAATGGAATTCTAATTCCTGGTTTATTATTCATTCATTAAGAAAAATTAAGTGAAGTAGAATTCGAAAGTAGCTAGATTTCTCCACCAATAACCACGTAATTATTTAGTCCCTAATCCGATTTCAATCCAAAATTTAAGTAACAATCACAAAAACCTATAAATAAAACAAAAGAAACCAACACTGCCAGCAACAACAACAACAACCGCCCTTGGCGTAGCCTTCAAGTGTTTCAAAACATTGCGCCAAATAGAACCTTCTCCTTTTTCGTTATCCTTCTCTCTCGGTTTCCACGACTTTCTTCCTTGTTTTCTAACTCAATTACCACACTTTTGTGTCTGTGTGCTCTCTTTCATCTTCTCTGCTCGTTATAGACTACCCCCATTTTAAGGTGCATACTTTTCTTTGCCTTTGTAGCTTCTTATTAGCATTGTTTATGCCATTACTAAACTTGGTTATGGAGTTTGTAGGTAAACAAATATTGGGTTCATCTGTTTCTTCTGGTTCTCTGTTGTTCATGAAACTTTTGACTTTGGTGGTTGGAGAGCTATTTTTGAAGTATAAAGATTCTTTCTTTTTACTGATATGAATCTTTGAATATAGTTGGTTTTGAATAGGAAGTTAATCTCATATGCATTACCTTACAATTAACTGTATATTTAATTTGAATGATGTTGAAGTTCTTAATTTTTTGATAAGTGTTGCAGTTCTTATTTTTGTAATGATCTTTTGAATTTGATGGCTGAGAGAGTTGAGTTTGGGTCCATTCTGCACTGCAAAGTTCATCAATTTTAATTTGAGGCATTGGATAGCATCAGACTGGGAAAATTAACGAAGTAAGTTTTGAACTTGCAGGTTTTCGGTATAGGACATTGTTAATTGGAGTATTATTCAATTCCTTAATTCATATTCGGAATTGTGAACTTTTCCACATGAGAATACAATTTGTAAAAGAACAGGTGCCTACTAAAATTTTTCATGATTACTAATTTTAGACTTCACATTATTCATGAATGAGGATTCGTCTAGCAAAGATGAAGAAATGGGTTGGAGGTGTTTTCATTGTGTCCTTGATTATGATTTTAGTTCTTAAAAATGGAGTTATGGAGAGTTCATTCAGGATGAGTATTCTCCAAAGTTCTATTCCTGTCAATACGTCCAATCCACTTCATTCAATTGAGGCTGTTGCTCCATCTGCAGTACCTAAGCCTGAACTTGCCAATCAAGTAATCTCTGCCAACAAATTAGTCTCTAGTATATTTATTGATAGAAACTTTACGAATGAAGTTCGTAGTTCTTTATGGACTTGGAATCACATGAAACACTTGATCAACTATTCGCAAGGGTTACCAAATGGAGTGGAAGCCATTAGAGAAGCTCAAGTTGCATGGGCGAATCTTATGCTATCTGTAGATAAGGGAAAACATGGTGGTGCTAATAAAAGTTCAGTTGATGGAATGAAGGAAAAACAATGTCCTCATTTTCTAAACAACATGAGTTCCAAGGAATTTGGCGAAAATGGCTACAGACTACAAATTCCATGTGGCCTTATTCAGGGTTCTGCAATCACCATAATTGGGATTCCTAATGGTTTTCTTGGTAGTTTCAAGTTTGAATTAGAGGGGGAACTACTTCCAGGAGAGCCACAGCCTCCAATTATTTTGCATTACAATGTTCGACTGCTTGGTGATAAGTTAACTGATGATCCAGTGATTGTCCAGAACACATGGACTCCAGCTCATGATTGGGGTGACGAGGAGCGATGCCCGCCTTCTGTTCCTGACAACAATAAGAAAGGTACTTGTACTCTCCTAGTGTTTATGTGGCTGTTTTAGCATCAAATATTTGAACATAAGGTTTTTCCAGGAGATTTCTGAGTTATTCGTTTGTTCTTTGTAATGAACAGTGGATGAGTTGAGTCAATGCAATGGAATTGTTGGAAAAGATCATATCAAAAAGTATAAAGGAAGTAGGTTGTCAAAGACTTCTATATGGACATCAATGCCCAGAAATAGAACTGAAGCTGGACAGTTTTTTCCATTTAAGCGAGGTTCCTTGTCTGTTATGACACTTAGGGTCGGCGAAGAAGGGATTCAGATGACAGTTGATGGAAAGCATATAACTTCATTTGCTTATCGCGATGTAATCTCTCTCCATTGTCACTTAAGTATCAGTTGCAATGTTCTTCTTGTTTCTTATTCTTAACTAATTTTATTTCGGTTCTTAATGTTTCAGAGTTTGGAGCCATGGCTTGTTAGTGAAATAAGGATAAGGGGGGACTTGGAATTAATTTCTGTCTTGGCTAGTGGTTTACCCTCATCTGAAGAATCAGAACACATTGTTGATTTAGATTCACTAAAATCAGTTCATCTCCAAAAATATCAATCGTTGGACCTCTTCATTGGTGTCTTTTCTACAGCTAACAACTTTAAGCGCAGGATGTCTGTTCGTAGAACATGGATGCAGTATCCTGCTGTGAGAAAAGGAGCAGTTGCAGTGCGATTTTTTGTTGGTTTGGTGAGTTCAATTAGTTCACTCCTTATCGCAATGTCTACATTCCAATCAAATCATACTTCTCCTGGATCCATTCCTTCATTTTTGTCAGAAAATTTTATTCGTTTTAAAGCTGAAGTTCCATAATATTAATTATAATTTGTAGCCTGTCAAGTTGAAGTTCTCATTGGAGACAACGTATTTTGGCTCTATTTTAGCATAAGAACCAGATGGTGAATGAGGAACTGTGGACAGAGCTGCAGACGTATGGAGACATTCAACTAATGCCTTTTGTTGACTACTATAATCTCATAACCTGGAAGACTATAGGGATATGTATCTTTGGGGTGAGCTCCCACATTTCTTTTTACTGGACGTCGAATTATCTTCTCAGTTCAAATTTTTATTCTTTCTTTGCTTTTACAGGCAGAGGTTGTTTCAGCCAAATATGTGATGAAGACAGACGATGACTCATTTGTTCGTGTGGATGAAATTCTTGCTTCATTGAACAGAACAAATGTGAGGCATGGTCTGCTATATGGACTGATTGATTCTGATTCACGGCCTCATCGAGATACTAACAGTAAATG
>CAODLS011915233.1:0-21946 GCA_948243855.1 Flueggea neowawraea
TTTTTTCTAATTTTGTTTAAAATTATGTGATGTAATTACTAATAAAATAGTTAATTTGTTTAAAAATTATTAAAAAATCTTTGGAATAAAATGTATTATTAATATTATAGTTAATTATTGAATATAACAAAATTTACAAACCAATTGACGTGATAGAATAACGGATTAAAAGCAAAATTTTGAAAAAAAAAAAGAAAACAGGAAACCGAACTGGAACCGAACCGACGGTTAAATCGGTCAAAACCAGAACTGAACCGAACCAAAACCATAAAAACCACGGTTCATTTCTGATTCTTATATTTGACAAACCGGAACTGCCGATTCCGGAACCGGCAACAAGTCTACCTGTAACCAAAAGCAACTCCTTCTAGGGTCCAAAATAGACGGTTATTTACGCATTGCCCTTGGCGGCTCCTGCTAGAGAGTCGCGTATATAAGCTACGGTTTCTTAAGCACACAGTTCTTGCTCTATCTTTTCTTTATTTTAAAAAAAAAAACATCTTGGAAGAAATGGTGTGGGGACTGTTTCCCGCCGATCCTCTCTCAGGTGTTTTTCCTTCTTTTGTCTCTAATTTTATATACTAACAACAGTTATTTGATTCCTATTTTCCTCATTCAGTGTCCGCTCTAGGTTGTGTATGTTGAGAACAATTAGTGGTGGTTTTAACTAAATTCCATTCACTTAGTAGAATTGTTTTTCCGTTTGGGTGTTGAGCTTTTCTGCCAAAATTTGTGAAAAAAAGTGTTTTCAATGATAGCTGTTTGAAGTGAATGAACAAAATTGCGTCATTGACTGTTACTTTGTTTTGGTTTTTGCTTGATACTGCAGAGTCTCTTTTGTCTTGGATTGGATGTTGATTGCATATAGTGTGCAATTTTATTTACCTTTTCTAATTTTGTTAACTGTTTATATAGTAGGTAGTTTCTGGTCTTGCTTTAACGTTTATATATGCTTAGTTTCGCATTTAGTTGCATTATCATTCTGGATATAGTGACATCATTGCACATGGAGAAGTGACCTTTTCTATGTGAATGCTATATGATAATACTGATGTTCCTTGTGCGCGAAAAGTTGGTAGTTTAAGAAAAATTTGAGGACGTTGATTGGTCTGGCACTCACAATCTCACAAAGATGTTCTTACATTTGTGTACTTTATTAAATAGCCTTTTTATGTTCTTCTGCTAGGAGCTTGTTGTCACTAATGTTATGGTTGTTATTACAGCTGAAGATAAATACTATATTTTTGCAAAGGGAGCATACAAAGTTGGTCGAAAAGGTATTCTGCTGTTGACTTGTTTCTATTCCCATTTCTAGTTAAAATATTTGTTCATCGGCTATCAATAAGAGTAATTTTTTTCTTTTAATTCTAAATTTGATTTCACAGTTCAAAATTGGCGTTTTATGAGAGTTACTTTGTGATGATTTTGTTGGAAGTTGTTGAGAATTTCACCTTAACCAATCTAATTTTTGACATTCATCGTTTTTTCTCCAAGAAACTGAAGTGGAAAGAGAGTTTTGGGAGAGTAATCAGATTACTTTAAAGATATTCTTGCACTTGATAGTTTTGAGTAAGATCAGTATGTTACTTGAACTACACAGAGATAGGCTTTCTGGTGCATGTAGGAAAAAAGCCAAATAAAAAGAAGCTATAAACATGTCATTATTACTTTTTGTTTCTATCACTCTCTTTCTCCTTGCAATTGCACATTCTTTGCAAAACTGCTTTGGATACGCTAGTTTTGAATTTTAGTAATTGCTTCCTTTCCATAGGCTGTGATGTAATTATTAACAAAGACAAGGGAGTTTCTCGAATCCATACTGAGATGATTGTTAATGAAATGGTTTCGTTGTATCCCCAGCAAAGGACATCTACTTTAGCCTCCAGAGTTCAGATCAAATATTGCTCAAAGTGTGGAACATTCATTAACAAGAACCTTGAAACTATGGAAAAAATTCATGAATTACCAAACAGGACAACTGTTTTAAAAGATGGGGACCTTATTTCCTTTGGAACTGGCACTGCACAATTCAGGTACGTTTTTTTTTTTCTTGTGTTCTCAGTTTCATTCTTTGTTCATGCATCTTTAGGTCTTTCAAATGATTCTAAGCTGATCTAACAGTTATTCAATGCAAATAAAGGCCATTCCTGTGTGGTTCAAGACTATGATCTGTATATGTTGTTGAGAAATTCAAATGAAGTATAAGATCATATATTTTTTTTTCCTCCCTAACACAACTATTCCCATATGAATTAAATGTTGCAGGTTTTCTTATATTCTGCTGGTGTTCTTTGTGTACTGCTCCGAATCCTTTCAAGTTAGTCAAACCCTTCAAGAGAAAATTTCATCAATTGGTTAGTGAGGAACACCTTGTTTAGCTGTTTCATCAATTGTGCTAGCCAGAATCTGCTTGGTTTGCTAAATTGACAGTCTTAATTACTTTATGTACTCACAATCAATCTTCTATGTCAACAAAAATAGTTTGGGGGAAAACACTTATTGGCTTTATCTCTATGAAACCCTGTTGGCTTGGAAGAACCAAGGAATTTTTGTGATGCCTTTTAAAAGTGGCTTGGTGCCATCATTAATCATCTCTATATCTCCAAATGCTTGATGCATAATCTTTGTGCATTATGTCCTTCACAAGTTTGATGTATTGGCTGTGAGCATTTGATGGCCTTTTCTGTTGATATATTATCTCAAGAAAATGTCTACTACATTTTTCCGACGATGCTTTCTATTTTATGGAAAAGCTTGTGTAATTGTGAAATTTGCTTGGTTACTAACTCCAATAAGTCTTACATAAGTGGTCATGTTTTGTATCGTCTGAGTGAAGAGTGCACGCATGTGGTTGTTGATCATCAAATGCCTGTTAAAGATGACCTAGTCGATGCTATTGTGTCTAAGAAACCTATTGTACTTAAGAGTTGGGTTGAGGTATGCAATAAATGTCCTGTCTTCTAAGTTAATGATATTTTTGGTATGTACATTTTACATATCATATGTGCACATCTGTTTTTTTATTTTTATTTCTAATACCTATATGCATTAATCCACTACATAATGTATGCAAATGATAGATGATCAGAAAAACTAAAATTTTAAAGCAGATAAAAGGAATTAGTAAATTTTTATAAACAATTTATGCCGCAATTAGTTAACCTATTTGTCACTTTCAGTTTATTATTTTTGTCATGACCGAGTTATTCAAACAATTAAGATGTTCAAAAACAAATTGATGGTATAAAAACCAAAATGACAACAAATATTTTAGTTATGCAATGATACCAGTAATTGGTTTTGACTATAATTTTCCCGATTGTAAAACCTTGGTTAATTTCATCAGCTGATATAGTTATGCATAATACCGCATGTGGATCTTCAGTCTTTGAGGATACAAGGGCATGCGGTTGCACTTCAAATATATTTGAAATTTATTGGAAGTAGTTGTACGATTTAAGATTTGGAGCATTTCTTGAACAGTTATTCCTAAGTGACTGTATTTGTTTCTTGACAAGGCAATTTACTGGGGTTAATATGGAGCACAGCATGCTTCTTATTCCATTTCAACTCCAAAAATTAGAGAAGATATAGATGCTCGACCTGCCAGCCAATGAATATTTCTAGGCAAATCTTATTGTGAAAGCAAAACCATATTTTGATTTATCAGGAAGCCTGAACTTGAGCTGTTAGAGGAGGAAGACATGCCAATTGATATTTCTATGACAAGTTATTTTGCTAAAAACCTCCATATTTTTTGTTCTTACTAACTTTGTTTATTATGTTTAGTTACTTGCAGAAAAAAGGATCAGCTCGGAAATACCTGGCTGTGGCTCGTAAGTATCATCTCAATCTTGATTTGAGTACTTGGTTAATATTTTTTGTATTTCATTTTATAACAATTTTTGATCTGATTAAATGTGCTTTATCCTACGTCTTCAGCCATGTGCCAACATTGACATTTGAAGGACAATCAGTAAAAGTTGCAGATTTAAGAACTCGTTCAAATTGTTTGAAAGGATACACTTGTATACTGGGATCAACCGATATGGTGATATGTAGATTCCACGTCCCCTAAAAGTCTTAATTTTTCTTCTGATTTACTGTTTGTATCACTATTACGTGCTGCTCGTGGTACCATTAGTACGACCAAAACTTATTATCATGTCCTTAAAGAAACCACTGAAAAGACCAGCCACCAAGCGCAGCTTGCTTTTCCTTCACTCCTTCTCCCAACCCTTTTGGGAAATGCCTTCTCATTACTTTGAGCTTAGATGCATAGGCTTAGGTTTCCTCATTGATCCTGATAATTTTTTTTACCACCATATATTCTCTGTAATTATTTTTCTAAGATCAACAAGGCCCACCTTTTCGGTATTTTACATTCACTTTGCATAACTAAATAATAAGCCCCTACAGTCATGAGACACATTTTTCTTAGGATACCCTGCACTTTAGTCCTTTGATTTGTTGTAGGCTACAATATAGCTTTGAGGAGATAGTATCAATGTGACTGCTTATGTATGGCTACATTCATTGAACTCAATAACCTCTTAGCATATGCTAGACTCTTGGTTTAATTCAATAAGCCAATGATAAACTCCAATGAAACATTGACAGTCGATTCTGTTTGAGTGTGATGGAGTATAATCAACTGTTGGTTTGAATGATAAGAGGATGGTTCATTCTATGCCTATTGAATTTGAGTCAAAGTTGTAATTATTTATCACACATTTGATAATATCTATGCATTCTAAGATAGGCTCTTTTCAGGATACATTGGAAGTTCTAAGAATAAGAGCTCCTGTTATAAATTAGGCTTCATGGTGTTATGCTTAAGAACTCAATTTTTTTTAAATGGTGCTCTTCAATTTATATGCTTGATGAGCATTTTGGTTCTATGCATTTAGGAGATTTGTTTCTATTTTCTGAAACAAGAGATGTGTGTTATATGGCTAGGATCATTATGTATGTGAATGGGCATTATATTTGGGAATGTATGAGGCTTTGCTTGGTTCTATGAGGTGTGGTTTGTGTCTTAGCATAACTAGAAGTCAAAACAGAGTGATGTAATTGGGTTTTGAAGAGTTTTTTCAGATTGCTCTAGATTTTAGTTATTGGAAAGTTTAAGTATATATAGGATATATTGTATTAATATGAACCATTGATATTTTGTGAGTATAGATATTTGGATTATGATTATATAGCTTGAATAATTTGAAGCAACATTGCTTTATTTCGTAGGCTATGCGATGCATCAATATCATATTACTGTGTTTCCTCTATCCTGGCTAAGTAGTGCAGGATGGTTTAATTGTATCGTTGTGATGGATTTAAAACCTAAAAAAGGTAGCTATTATCGTAGAATAGAACAATCATAGAAAGGGAGAGCTTGATCTCCTTGGTGAGGTGTGATGAATATGTGATGTTTTAGTTTGGTTGCTGTTTAGAAGGTCTGATTTGTTTCTTTTTATACATATATTTTTGTCAACCTGGAGTCTCAATGGTAATAAATTTATAATTGTTGTTCTCATGTTGTCTTTTGTCAGTACAAGTTTGGGGACAGATTTCCGCATCTGCTGGAAGTGGCTGGTGCCAGGATCATTTTCATTGAAAAATTTTCATCAGATAGCCAAGTATGCATTTGTACTCTTTATTTATATAGTTTTGGTCGTGACCTGTTTATGTTCTATAAGTGGGAAGTTAAAAACTTTTATAACATAATATAACATTTAATTTTAATTCATGGAAATGAATGTGTCCTATGTGGAGACTGATATTATAAGTTGAACTTGAGCTGATCTTCACGTGATAAATTTTTACTTTATTTTTTCTTTTGCTTTCTTTTTTCTTAAATTTATTTTGGTAAAATTTAAAGTTTTGATTCATTTCATTTTTGCATGCATTGTCATTTTGTTCTCTGGGTGTATGGTTAGGAGATGGCTAGTTGACTTATTCTTGCAGATAATGACCAACTAACGTGTGTGGGCATTTGTATTCCTCATCTCTTTTTAGTTACTCGTGTAAAAAGTGTAGGACATACCATAGTTCTTAGAGTCTAGGATCCAAGTGTTAATTTCCACTCTCCATTGCTGTCAACATCGTGGACTGGTGATCGTTAGGATGTCAAAGGGGCAGTTGAAGGTATTAGACTTGGAACTGGTGTTAATGAAATGATTTCAAACATAAAGAGCAACGTGATTGGTGGAGAACCTGCATCTTTGGATCTGTAAGCTTGGCCTTAATATGTTTCCATTAAAAGTCTTTGCAACCACAGGAAAATCTGGTAATGAAAGTTTGGTTATTTTCCCTGAATAATTCCATGGTGAAATTCTCTAATGATGGTGATGGTTCACTTAAAAAGAAGTCTCTGCTGATGATTCACTTTTCGTCATGAAACTTGACCTCCCTTTCATGATTGACATGGAATCTTTATTTTGACCTATCTTTTAAAGTGACTGGTTCCTTGCAGGGTCCACATTATGGGGAAAGTATTCCACTGGTATGTGTTAGTCCTGAAAAATCCACCGATGCATTTGATCGAATGAGGAAGCTGAGTTCATTATCCATAATACACGAGATAGATCTTTTAAGTGCTGTTTTTTCTGGAGTTCTGGACTCATCCAAAGTGATATCGCCATCAGGTTAGAAGTCTTAGTTTCTTTTACTGCATTAGTTGCTTTAAAAGTTACTTAGATCACAATTAAGGAAGTGCTTTGTTCGTTTTTTTGTTTTGTTGATTCTTTTATTTTGTGCTGTTTTCTTTTGAATTTGACTTCTAACTGTATTAGTTTAACATATTCACTTATTACAGTTTGCTTTGCTAGTATGTCTTATACACTCAGGTTTTCCATTTTACACTTTGCTCTATTAAATCTCTCTTTTGACGACTCTAAGAAATCTAGGGAGCATTTGATATTGGTATATAAACCCTGATCTGACCAGCCCTTGATGTCTGTATCTAATATGTTGCTCTAGGTTCTTACCGAAACTAAATAATCAGCAGTGAAGAAATTTAATAGGACTGTATGGCTTAAAGAGCTTCTCAAAATAAACATGTTTAGGGTCTAGCATAATACAATGCGATGAGTTTGTGTGATTATTCATACTGATACACATCTTTCAGCCGTCACATATGAGTGTAAAACTCTAGAACATTTTTTTTATAAAATTGCATTTGTCTTTCAGCATATATTCATGCTTAATCATCAATAAAAGTTTTATCTGCATTATGTGTTAGAACCAATATGTTGAATATTTTCCTGATTTCATTTCTGCAGTAGGATTGTTTGTTTGCGAAATTGTGGATTAAAAGCATTGTCTAAATGCTTTCATGTTGCAAGACTTGTATCTTGAACTGAAATATCCTTTTTGAGTAAAAATATGTGCTAGTGTTTAAAACTTCTTGCAGTAGTCTTATATTATATTGTACTTACCTATGATTTTTGTTGTCTACTTTGTGATTTCTTAAACGACTTAAAATTTCCTCATGTTTTGGGATGTTATAAAATGCCATACTCTCTATTTAGTGATTTATTTGCCAAAATGACAATCATGCTCACTGTTTAATGTGTGTGCTCTTTCAATAGTTGTTTCATCATCATGCTCCACAGATGAGACAACAGTGGCAGATTCTGATGTAGAGGTGGAAACAGCAACATCATTTCAGGCGACGGCCAGTATCCGCAATGAAAATGACCCTAAATTAGTGCTCAAAGTGGAGACAACCTTGGTTTCTCCTCCTGCAATATTGGAAGATAGCCATGTTATGAGCTCTATGGGCAATGACAATGGCATAACAACAAAAATAAAAAAAAAATTGAGGATTGTGAAGTTGGCAATGAAGATATTGTTTATAGCCTAGACTTAATTGTTAGGGGCTTGAGTGCCATAATCGATTCTACAGAGAACAGTAAAGTTATAAATTTCAAACGGTTCAGAAAGGTAATGGAATTGATCTTTCCTCCTTGTGCAATAACCTTTTATGCTTCATTGATATTAGTCTTATTTCCATTTTGCAGATTATGTAAACATTTGTTCAGGATTTCCCTGAAAGTTTTCAATATTATCCTTTTTCTTAATCAATCGCAATCTTCTTGATCTGGACTTGAGTGTATAATGTTGACATTTGACTGTTGAGATTTAACTAAAGTGGATTCAGTGGTTTTAGATTCATGTCATAGCAGCCTGGAAAAAGAAAAAATTCTGCAGCTATTTTGTCTTTGATAGACGGCATTTGTTGAATCATACCAAGTTCACTTTCATTGTTATGTCTTGCAGAGAGAGATTCAGTCAGGGAATAGCTTTGGTAATCTGATGCCATTCTCTAAATATCCATACAAGTAAAGTTCCAATTTGCCAAGTGAATATATTTATTGCGTTTAGAATTTTCAGGAATATCATGCTTATCAGAAGTTTCTGCTTTCATCTTGGCAGAGAATCTGATGGCTATGGGAATCAGGAAGTGATTGAATCTGTGAAAGAAGAAAATAAGCGAAAACAAATGGAAGCTATTGCAGAGGACTTTTTTAGCAATCAAAAGGTGATCTATTTACAATTTATACAAGAAAACTTATTTTGGCTCAATCGTCAGTATGTTGGTCAAAGGTGAACTTTACGGGGATCAAATCTCCCCGAGGTGATCATCCACTCTTCGTTACAATGGCATATCTAACACTGGTTGGTTATTAAATTGTGTAGGGAAGACGCCGAGGAGTAGCAGGTTCTCTTCATGGACTTCTTACTCGTGGTTAAGAACGGGTAACTGTGAAATCTTTTCTTTATGTGTTGCTAGTAAGTTATATAAGTTAATCTTATACAAGTTATATAAGTTAATCTTATATAAGTTTAGCAAGTATGCTGGTCTATATTCTTCCTTTCATGTATTTTACCCAAGTTGCACAATGAATGAAGGAAACTATTTATATAAGTTTAGCATTCTGTAATTACATTATCAATTCTTCGGGAATTCTTTTGTCAGTTTAAATAATTTGTAGCTTTACCGTGGTTACTTAATATACCGGGTGTAATATATCTTCTAACGTAAATGATGTTAAGCCTCAAGTTCTGACTCTTGAGAAACTAGAATTAATCGAAACAAATTTTTTTTCAAAACCAGAAAGAAATAATTTTGAAAACATATTTTAACATGTTTTTCAGTTCTTTTTTTATTTTTATAAAACTAGAATTTGTTTGGTTTGTATAACTTGTATGAGGTAATTCTTAATTATTTAACGACAATTTAAATGAAGATCTTGTTTTCTAGTTTTTTTTTACAAGGAATCGAACCCTTAATAAAAATTCAAAACATAAAAATTTGTCGAAAGTTAGTATTTTTCTTATAGTCGTTTTCCATGAGATTTGAACTAACTGAGAATCTGGTCTATAAAGCATTGCTTGTTTGGTATACTGATTTTATTTGTTTTCTTAAACATATGTGGAAGATTGCGATTAAAATATGATAGATGAATGAATATGATATGATTAAAAGAGAGCAGCAGTAAGTAATGTTTCCTCGTCTTTAGATGGCTGGTGGTGGGAGGCAAGTGTTTTTGCAAAATGGTGTAGCTCTGTCTGCTGCATTATATATATCCAATTGACGTGTAAAATTGCATGTATCTTTTGTTCTTTTTTCTTTGTTTTCTTCAAATTAATGGGAAACTTTGACCCATTCTGTTAGTCAATCATCCGTACAAGATTATTTCCAGCTCATCAGCAACAACGTAACTCCATTTGTGAAATAACTGCAATTTATGCAAGCTACCTCTGCATTGAAAATCTCTTCTTGTTTGATCACTTCACGATTCAACTGTTGTACATGTACGACTATATTACCCTTCATTGCCTTAGAAGTCAACGTCATTCTCATAATTCAACTCATAGTATGCAAGTAATTACCAAACTATTCAAACAAGATAGGTGATTCTTGTTCATTTCCCACTATATCCTCCAATTTTTATATCACAAAGTGAAGTCTATAAATAGCATTATGTACGTTGGCCAAACTAAATCAATTACCAAACTCAATCTACTCTTAGCATTGAAATTCCTTCAGAGATACCAAGGTAACCATGTTGAGACTGAATGTAACCTTGAGCTTCATATGGCTAGTCATGGCTATAATGGCTACAGCTCAAAACCCTGTGGTTGATACCGCTGGACAACCACTCAGAGCCGGAATTGAATATTATGTCTTACCGGCTGTGACTGATGTCGCCGGTGGTTTAACCCTTGTGAACCGCAACGGCTCATGCCCACTTTACGTCGGTCAGGAACCTTTGGCCACTGTCGTATCCAATGGCCTTCCGGTGATCTTCAGGCCATACGTGGCCGGAGAGACTATTATCAGGGAGACTAGGGACTTGATCGTGGAATTCGCAGCGGCATCAACTTGTGTTCAATCAACTGCCTGGAGGATAGGGGAGCGCGATTCAAAGACGAACAGAAGGTTCATTGTTACAGGAGGGAGAAGTTCATATTTTAGGATTGACAACAATAATGGTGTGTACAATTTGGTGTTTTGTCCTACAGAATCATGTCCGAATTGCCGGGTTGCTTGTGGGTCTGCCGGCATTTTGATTGAGAATGGGAAGAGGCTTGTGGCCTTGGATGGTCCTAATGCTTTTCCTTTCAGATTCAGGAGGGTTTAATTTGTTGTTCATGTTGTTATTCCATGGAATTTATATGCATTGTAGCAAATATATAGCTAATAAATAAACTGAAATCTTCAAGGAAAGATTAATAGATATAAGACATCATGGTCTTTGTAGAATTTATTCAGTTCTACGTCGTCGTACAAGGGTTTTCACCATGTAGTTCATTAAGAAAATAAATGATTATTTCCATGGATTTCTTTCTCCATTTTTATGCCTTAGTTTCTGATTAATTATGTGTCTGTCTCAAGTTTTCCTGGAAAGACTGATATCGGTCAGAATGCTCTAAAAAAATTGTCAAAATGCTCATTAATTAAGTTGATTGCTTTAATTTCAAAGTTAAAATTGTTGGAAAAAGCTGACAACATATATAATACACTGATGTGTGTACAGCTATTATTGTGCAATTTAAATAGCAACCAAATAAGAAGTATAGAAAAGTTATCATGGCCCAAAATATTAAATTTATGAGAAAAACAATACTGACCGTAGGGGTGAAAACTACGCGTGAGCCAACGACTAATTTTCAAAATAATTGGTTTAAAGTCGGTCGAAAATTCACCTTAAAAAATACTTTTATAAGTGTAAAAAAGAAAAAAATATATAAAATGACATCCCACAAGAAATTTAATGTGGCATAATAGTCTCTCAAAGAGATTCTATATAAAAATGACACCCCTCTAAAAGGATCTTAACACAAAATAATGTTGCCAATTTACTTTTAATTAAAAAATAATATAATGATCTTATTGAAGTTACATTAATTTAGTTATCATTTAAACTGAATAATTATTTATTTTATCATTGCAGTTTGATTTTTATTTTAGTTGACCTAGTGCAATTTCGACATAAAAATCTTATTTTTTTAACATCGAAATAATTATTGCTCCCAAGAGCAATTTTTTTTCATTTGTATAATTTTGACACCCTTTCAAAAAAAATTTCGATCCACCATTGCAAAACAGTGTCAAATTTAAATATATGGTATTGGTATTCTTGCTAAGTTCCAAGCCGTTTGTCCAAAAATAAAGTGTTGGGCTTTTGGGTCCTTTCCTGTCAGAAAAAAATCCAAATTTTGACAGACCTATTTTTGTGTTAAGTCCATTAAAATTTTATGAAGATGTTTCAACAGTCACATGTTGTGAGAGAATATCATTGGGTGAATTTAACGTTTATTAAAAAAAATAAATACCGATTCTACAAATGTCATTCAAGTTGCCAACTATAAAAAATATCAGAAAAAATAAACACTATCTTAAAAATGCTATTTTAGCTATAAATCGCAATATTTTTCCGAACAATTGATTTTTCGTGAAAAAATGATTACCAGCAAAAATAAATATCTAATTTTTCTAGAATATCTATAATGGTTTACACAAATGTTCAAAAAGTAATTCACAATTTTTTTTATAAGAAAGTTGATTTAACAAATTTTTAATGTAATAATTTTTTTAATTATATAGTTATTTGGGGTACATGATATTTATAAAAAAATATTTTATTTAATGATTACCAATTCGGTGTATAAAGGTTTACAAAAAGTTTATAAAAGTGTATGCAATAATCTATAAATATCCACAAAGGTAAACAAAAGGTCTTTGAAGGTGTCGGATTCTTTGATTGCATAACGAAATTTGATTTTATCATCCTCTAAAACAGTTGATGAAATTCGTAAGGAGGCCTATAGAACTTGGAAACTTGGGGTTATTTAACGACTATGGAAAAGACAAGTCCATTGAGGTTTTTGAGCGGAATTGAATATTCTACTTTTTGAAGTCTTTCTGTGTTTGGGATTTTCTTGGTTTCTTAATTCTTGGGATCTTTTGATTAGTAGGCAATAGGTCTTAGCCTTTTGTACTCTCAAGTTTTCCTTCTATGATAAGGTTTTTTCTTTCGAAACCCATGATGCAAGGTTGTAATTTCCACATGGCACTTTATAATTTAGATGAACAAAAATTCATGGGACTTGACTTATAAAAAAAACCTAGTCTTTTGATTTCTCAAAATTTTACATGTTTATGATATCCTATTCTTATAATTCAATATAAGGAAAAATTTGTGTTACTTCAATTGAGATAATTTTTCTTGTTGTAATCTAAGCTAGTTTGCAGAATTTCCCTGAGTTCGATTACGGTCCGGGAAATTAGACATGTTAATGATTTAGAAACCACTAGTTTCGGTTTCTAGAATAAAGGAACTAGAACCGAATCATGATTCCACAATTTGGTCTGGTTTTGGACCGATTCAGGGTTTAATAGGTTAAACTGCTGATTTGGTACCGATTTAATTCATTTTTTTATTTTGTAATTAATTTTTATTTCGTTAAGTTTTTTGCTTTGATAAATGATATTCTCCTATCTCTTTTTAGAGGGAATTTATACAAATGGTGTACAATTGTTTTAGAACTACAACAATAATTATTAATTATAAGTGAATTAATAAAAGTGCAAGTGATTTAATACAAGTAAATTAATTCAAATTATTATTTTTTAAATAAAAGCACCTCTTGTATTATTGGATGTCTTCACTCGTGGCAAAAAAATATTGTGATTATAGTATCGAATTTAATTAAACAATGCAAGTGGAAAAGAAAAAAGACAAAGAAGGTTAAACCTCCCAGTTGAATTGCCAATCAAAGATTCGGCGGTTTTCAAAACTCTTAAACTGAAACCAGCCACTGAACCATCAGTTTTATATTCTACAGATCACAATTTTAATTTTGATCGGTTTGATTCTAATCCAATTTGACGGTTTCGGTTGAATTTTCACATGGAATTACTCATAAGAGTTGTACGGGACACGACGACCATTGCATTTTAAAGTTTCATTAAATCATAGTCGTCCAGGTCACTTGTTCACTCCATTTGAAGCCGGCTGCATCTTCTTTTAGTCCCTGAGCCGTTTTCCAGACATAATTAATGAGCCACTATTTCTGTCTTTCACAGTAGATAATAATTTAAGCCATCAGCAATTAGATAGGAAAATTAACGGGTAATATAATTGTTACGAGACTTAAAATTTGTATTTTTTTAAAATAAAATTAAAAATTTATCATATATTTATTAATTTGATTAAAATTTATAATTTATTAATTAAATTAACCGAGAAATTACCCCTAAGGTAGAGCAGACCTCAGTCAAGAAGAGGTGGAGCATATCAATTCCAAAGAAAACAAAGGTCAATGCTTAATGCAATTGAGTGCAAGTTATAGGGAAATTAAAGATAATCTCATTCAACAAAAAAAATATAAAAACAAATGAGATTGTAGTTTATTAGTACGGAAAATGTCTCCAACATTTAGGAGTCACAAATTTAATTACTGATAAGAGCAGTTAAAATTCACTTATAAGAAAAGAAATATATAAAAATATTGTCTAAAAATATAAATAAATATAATACTATAAATAGCCCTCATTTCTCAGTAAAAGCAAAAGAATATGAAAAAAAAAATAAATAAATATCATGGCTGACCCGGCCAACATAGCATAGTAAAGTACAAAACAAAAAAACTCAGAGTCTAAACCTAAATTTACAACTACTATTTCTAATGCTTATAGTATTATTTGCAGCTAAACTATCCACATCAAGTCTACACCGCACCAAAAACTTGACTTTTGGAAGCTTCAACTTTCCAAGCTTAACTCTCACCGGTTGCCTAACCCTAAGGTTCAGAGGAATGAACCCCTTAGTTGTTTGTTCCTGTTGCAGCGAAGTGAATAAACCATTAGCGTCCTGAGTTTCTCCGGTCAACGGCACGTTAAGAACGGTCGTGTTCCGGTGACCTTGGTAGAATTTCGGCAACGACCCTTCACACAACTTTGTTCCATCATATAACACACTCACACGGCTTCCTCCTTCGTAGTAAATTCCAACCTTCTTGTTCGGGTTTCGGGCAGTGATCGTCACGTCGAACGTTGCCTCCAAGTTCGTGCCACTAAGGTTGAACCGTGTAATTTGGAGCTCATCAATTGAGTATTTTGGTAGTTTTGGTCGGAATAATAGGAACAATATTCCGACAACAATACCAAGAATGATAATTAAGAGAAGAATTAAACTAATGGTCCAACATAAGCACCTACATAAACAACTTCTCTTCTTTGGTGGCTTGGAGTGAATCACAGGAATTTTACGTTGGAATGGTGGGTAGGGCTGATTCAAACCCGGTTCGCCATGGTTGGATTTGGAGGTGCCCCGTGGCATCAGTGCTGCCGTAGATGTAGGTGGTGCCTCCACATCTTGGTTCACCGGGTGTACTTTCTGTTGTTCTGCCATTAATATTGGAAAACAACTATGCAAGTACAAGTACAATTGATGCAATATAGAAGAAGAAGAAGAAGAAGTTTTCTTGACGGGGAGAAATGAAGAAGAGTTTTATGGGGAAGTGTTGGGGTGATAAAAGCGTGTCGATTAGGTCACACTGTGTAGGCGGCCGAAGCTTCCCTGCATTGACTTTACGGACGTTGGTGAAAGTCTCGTTTTCTACCGCGTTTTTCTTGCACATGTTCCCTTTACGTTTCCATAATTTCACATTTTCATAATGTTTAAGCTAGATTTCTTCTTCTTCTTCTTCTTCTTCTTCTTCTTCTTCTCTTAACTTGTTCCGTTTCTTTCATTCGCAAAAGTTTGGACTTTTCATAATTTTTTTATAAGTAATTTTACTTATTTTCACTAGAGATCAAACATACAATCACTTAACATTAGAATTCATTCTAATAGTATTCAACTACAAACTCATTAATATTTTTCATGATTATACATACTGTTTTTTTGATTAATTTTACTGTGTTTTTTGCTCCTTTAATTTACAATCCACTGACCCAAAAAAAATACAATTCACGCATAAGTGTAAATAATTACCTTTGATACAATATTAACACTATTTTTTATACCAAAGTAGGTCATTTATTTTAGCTTACAGCAATTTATTTTTCTTTTTCAAAATGCAATTCTGATAAGCTCATTTTTCTTCCCTTCATAATGGTCCTCAAAGTAACATATATAATTATTTTGATTATATAGCAAATTCAGCAACAAAAAAAAAAGTCTTCAAATTTTTAAAAAATTTAAACTTTTAAGAAGTTAATTATTCAATCAGTGGGCCACCTTTTCTATTTGTTTATAACTTAAACAAGGTGGTTTGTAGTTTATATGTTCCTTTCACATGACTTTCAATTTAAGTTTATTTCCGATTAACCGTACACGTGGAATAAAAGTTCAAGTAAAACCTTTATATTGGACAAGAAGTTAATTTAAGACAATTTACAGTATGTACACCCTTGTAAGTGAAAATATATATTGAGCCAAGTTGGTTCCAAGAAAATTCTCCAAAATTTTGTTGATTGATAACATTTGAAAAGTTATACACATTAATCCCATTTTACACTCGTAACCTAGAAATGCAACATAATTTAAGCACTCAACACTTGAAATAATTACGCATGCATGTTCTTTGTTGGGTTTGACATGGAAAAATAAAAGAAAAGAGGGACCAATTGAAGATTGTCATCGTCTAGGAAAAGGGACTAAATCATACTTTTATTTGGTTTTTATGGGTGAAATATGATTACATAAACCATAATGTCGTTTAATTACCGAATGGATGTCGTTTTGGTCGACGTGATGTTTCGAAATATAATTGCGTAAACTAATGTAATTTAGTAATTAAACGTCATGCGTACCACATGTGCATTTTCTCACATGGCATTCACACAAAACCTGTCCTGACATCTTTTATTCCAAGTGCTTTGACCACATGACATATGTTATTACGTATCTAGTAGTGGAGTTAGAAATCGAAAAAAGTGGTGTCGGTACTAACTCATCCTCTAAAGGACGAAAGTCGGCCGACTGAAATGGAAATTGTTTCCCAATTTTGGGTGAAGAAAACATTGTTGATCTTTTTTAGGAGTGTAAAAAGAATTTTCTATTTTCTCAAACTAAGTGCTAATTTGATCTAAGTTAATCAAATAATTGTAAACAAGAAAAGGGACTCAACTTGTTGAAAAATGGGTCTTTATTTCTTGGTAATTAACAATTCACAAACACAAAGATGGCTTGATTAATGAATGAAAGCTTGAGGACACTCAAGAATTTGGAAAATAAAATAAGTAGTAGACTAAAATGGCTAAAAGAAGACTAAAACTAAATAAAAAAACGGTAAAGTGGCGTGTAATGTGATGTGATGTGAAAAGGGGAGACTAGTGGCTACCAAGTCTCTATACATAGTGTGCTTTGTTGCTGAAAACGTTGATAGTTGCATCTACAGTAGAAGTCTATACTAAAGCACTTTGCCTTATCTGTTGATAGGTTTCCTTAGTGAATCTGATGGTTCCCTTAGTGATTTTAGATTACATGTCTCTAAAAATGATCCTGATCATGAAACAACCTTGATTCCTAAAAAAACTTGCCAAATATCCTAGGGGACCCTCTAAGATTAATTTTACTTGATGATAAATCCTCTTTGAGAAAATGTGATAATTCTCACAGTCCCCTTGACCAAATCAATTCCATTAATTATCTTGATCATGATAAAGTTGCATTCCTCTAGGGGACTTGTCCAATTAGGCAAATAACCTTGGGTGGACCTCTTTAAGATTTTCTTTAACTCATCTTTTCCATCTTAGCACAAACTATCATATTATCGTCACTTATTATAGAACTTATTGTCGATTTTGACTAATTACTTAGTCTAAATTAGTATGGGTGAGTAAATTATTTTACTCAATCTAAGAATCTAAGTAGTAAATATTTTAGTGTAAACGGAAGTATTATTTTCATTAAATTCGGGTTTGTACTTTTAAGATTTGAGCAATTTTTTCCTTTCATAACTTATGTTGAAGCATGCCTAGTATTAAATGTGACAAATGATATCATCTACTTCGACTAAAGTTCACATAATGTAATGTATGCGTATGGGAGTATATATGTTGTTATTTTGTATTGCAGTTTTCTCTTTGTGAGAAATCGCAGTATATAATAAGTTAAGAGTGATGAAAAAGCCAAGAAAGAAGCCACTTAGCTGAGATTGACAGTTACGTGCAATGGTATATGTCATTTAGATGTAATCGATCTCTTGGCGGATATGAGTAATAAATGCAATAATCAAATTACTGTACATAAGTAGGTTTTAAAAAATATACTTTAAGACGGACTCTTAATGATGATACAACTAGCCTTTTCCCTTTTTATTTTTAAATGCAAGATGTGATATATATTAATTCCCTAATTTGATGACATAATTTCTTACATAAGAGGTTGTTATTAATGAGCTGGCTCTTATATATGGATAATGAATCGGACCTTTTGACAGTTGTAGATCCACTTTCAACTTCTTAAAAAGAATGACAGTCATTTTAAAGCCATATAGTGAGCTTGGTCTTGAACTTGGTCTTCCAATTAGTTGAAATTTCTAGACTTAATCAGGAAGTTGCAAGGCTACTATCAATTTTTTTTTTAAATAAGAGAGGTTGTATTTGGTTTACCATAAGAATTACTTTTCTTATGAAAGATGAAATTGTTTTTTATTTGTAAAATTACATTCAACTTACGTTCATACTGAGAAGAAAAAAAAATCACTTTCTTATATGAAAAAATAACAATAAGATCAAGGTTGTATTTTATTTGCTGCCTATGTCATTACAATGTTACAAAAGATCAAGGTTGTATTTGGTTTACCATAAGAATCACATTCCTTATGAAAGATGAAACTGTTTTTTATTTGTAAAATGAAATTACATGTAACTTGCGTGTATACTGAGAAGAGAAAATATCATTTTCATATATGAAATAAATGGATCTAAAAGATAATTGTAGGGAACAAAAAATTACAATAGATTGCCAATTGCCACAAAAGAAAGTTTAGGTCAAATGTAAAGGCTATTGTTAATAGAAGTTTAGACGTTAGAAGCTTCCATTGCATAATTTTGTGACGCTAGATTTTTTTGACTTAGTCGACAAAAGGCTCGTAAAATTGAATATTAGTTGCTGCCTATGTCATCGCAAATACTAATTATGTTTCTACGATCTTTAGTTCTTTATGTTTTTCGATGATTTCATAAAGCCGTTGGTTGTCTTTTGTTGGTATAAAAGTCTTGGTTTCTAATAAATATTTAAATTTTAGGTCTTCTTGACTTGGTTGAAAAGGTCTACCAAAATCATAACCCATGATGAACTCTGCTTTACCGACAAATATATAAATTTGAAGACTTCTTATTTCCCTTTATTCTTTTCACTTATATTTCATTTTTGACAAATTGGTCTTTTCACTTATCTTTTTTCTTTAATTTTTTTAAATTTCTTAAAGATATTAGAGAATACGATCCATCGAACTGAATATTTCACATTGGTTTCATAGAAGCTTTATTGTCTTCTTTGTCCTTGTCTTTTCTTGAACACCGAATTGGTTTTATATTACAGATCACATGTATTATGTAATTAATTTTGTTTTTGTTTATTTAAAATTTTTAGTTACTCATAAAAAATGTATGAATACTGAATATTTCAAGAAATTTTCAGCCAATGGGAACACACAGAATTCAGGGACAACACATGTCTGTAGTTGTTTCCTACAGATGCGTATTGGTCACATTCAACCCTCAATCTTATGTGTTTGACTTTTCCAATTCGATTCTTAACTAGATCTAAATTCATTCCTATCATATCTAGTCTTTTTTTTTTCAAGCATATCTAGTCATCTTCAAATTTTATGGGACTCTTGAACCCCCATTAAACTGGTTTTTCATCTATTCAGACCGAATCGAAAGGATTGGTTATTACATTCTATCCTCCTTTAGTAAATTTCATCCTCGAACTTAAAAAAAGAAAAGAAAAGAATGATATATTTGCCAATTCAGGTCGCTTGAAAGTCCTACTATTTGTTAAGAGGATAGCCAAATTCACAGCTAATGTATTTATTTATCATTAAAAATGTTAATGATAGTATGGGACTTAGAGGAGAAATTCTGAACTGCGAAAAAACAAATTGACATTTTACCAAATTAAACAC
Source organism: Flueggea neowawraea (assembly GCA_948243855.1). Taxonomy (NCBI): domain Eukaryota; kingdom Viridiplantae; phylum Streptophyta; class Magnoliopsida; order Malpighiales; family Phyllanthaceae; genus Flueggea; species Flueggea neowawraea. Next base: position 19,657 of record CAODLS011915233.1, read on the forward strand.
TATTCATGGAATTTTACACTATTGAAGCCATGTACATGTTCCTTGTGATTTCTTTCTGTTTTTTTTTTTCCTTTGATAAGTAGTCCTTGTGATTTCTTGAGGGTTCATGATTGCTCAATAAATTCTTCAACATACTAAACGTAAATTTGCTTCAGTTTCATGATGGTACCTTGTTGCCGCCCGATTTGTGATACCTTTTGCATGTGCTGACTCAATAACATGATAATTGCTTCCTTCATGTGTAACGGAAAACCAAAATTATTCATTGATTTTCCGAAGTTAATATTAGACGAAGCTCAAAGATGAGACAAACCAATTTTCTTAATCTCAGACTGAACCAAACTCCGAGCCAACGTCCTCATCTGAAACTTCTGAATCTTCCCAGTAGAAGTCTTAGGCAACTCCGGCAAGAACACAACTTTCTTCGGAACCATATACCCAGAAAGATTCTCTCTGCAATAAGCCAAAATATCACCTTCTTTAACACCACTACTTTTCCCTTCTTCGTTTCTTTTAAGGGCGACAAAGGCACAAGGACTTTCACCCCATACAGGATGAGGCATTGTCACGACAGCGGCCTCCAAGATTGTCGGATGTCCGTAAAGAACAGATTCTAGTTCGACACTACTTATGTTTTCGCCGCCAGATATAATTACATCCTTGGATCTGTCTTTGATTTCTACGTAACCGTCGGGATGTATTACTCCGACGTCTCCTGTGGCGAACCAACCGTTCTTGAATGCTTTGGATGTGGCTTTGGGATCTTTCAAATATCCTTTCATTATGCTGCTTCCACGTAGGACTATTTCCCCCATTGTATTGCCGTCTCGCGGCACGCTTGTCATTGTTTCCAGATCCTTAACGTCTACGTCTGCATGTTCAATTTTCGTGTTAGCATTCGGTTTACACGATTCGAGATTTTTTTTTTTTCAATGGAGAAAAGGGAATTATAGATGAACAAACTTATAGGATATAAATCAAAATAATTTGTCATGTGCAGGGTATGATACCTGTAAAACTTTTACTATCTTAATATTATTACCAAGTCTTGTTAGCAATATTATTGACACATAAATATAGTTTATTTCTTAATAATAAATATAACCACCTCGAATTATAAAATATTAAACATATATTTCAAACGCATCTCAATACAGTTAATTAGGTTTATTTTATTTTATTGATTTTTAAACGAAACAAATCAATGTGGTTTTCGGTTTTAACGCATCAACCGAATTTATTTTAGATAGCCAAAAATAATTAATTGAGAAAATTGCTAAATTCAATAAATGAGTCATTCAGTCATTTTGATCACACATACCAGTGTTGTTTTTAGCTTTGCTATTCAAAATCAATCCGAATTGAAATTTTAGAAAAATAGCTAAAATTAGATTTAGCTAACTAACTCATCAAAACTAAAGAAAAAGGTTTAGCTAACTATGTAATCAAAGAAAAAAAATTATTAAGGCGACGGACTCAATTAATTTGTTTAGTTAATCACAACAAACTTGTACTCACCATTAAGGCTCAAAGTACTAATCCCTTGCCTCTCCTTGAGCTTTGCTTTCTCATTTTGAGGAAACTCATTCCACCGAGACTGCCATTCACATACAAGGGCTGCAGCAGTTGCCTCCGTAAGGCCATAAGCATGACTTATATGAAACCCTAGCGACTCCATTTTCTTGAGAAGCGCGGCCGGCGTTGGTGCACCTACGGTGAGTACTTGAACCGGAGAATTCATTTTGCCACGTTCATGGGGTTTCGCCTCCAAAAGAATGTTAAACACGATTGGGGCACAGCACATGTGTGTCACATTATGTTGCGAAATATTCTTGTACATTTCATAAGCACTTGTGTTTCTTATGCAAATGTTGGTGCCACCTCGCGAAGCAATTCCCCATGTCATGGTCCAACCGTTGCAATGAAACATTTGAAGAGACCATAAATAGACCCGTTCACTAGGCACTTCCCAACCTAGAAGTAAGCTTAGTGTGCTAAGATATGCACCTCTATGGCTATACACAACTCCTTTTGGCGAGGACGTTGTTCCTGATGTGTAATTTAAGGCTATTGCATCCCATTCATCACCAATTTCATAAGGGACAAATTTCGGATTGCCATTTCTGACTAGTTGTTCATACTCCAGCTCGCCTGGCCGGACTCCTTTGGGAGAATAAATGCCATCGATGATGATCAGTATTGGGAGTGTTGATTGAGACATGAGAGGGTTGTTTTTTAGCAACCTGAGGGCCTCAAGGGCTTTTGGTATGTACTCATAGTCTACAAAAAA
>CAODLS011915238.1:0-16748 GCA_948243855.1 Flueggea neowawraea
AAATTTAAAATTAAATTAAACATTTCCAAAATAATTAATAAAAATTAACAAAATATTCCCTTATTAAAATAAATTGAAAATAATAATTCTAATCAATAAATTCAACAAAATTTTAACCATACCAAATTTTATAAAACCAATGAAATGATTATCATTGATTACAAAATTAACAAAAATTCATTTAACAAAGAGGAAAAATATTTTTACCTTAAAATTAAATCGAAGAAAAATACGGAATATTACAGCATTACTTTGTTTTAATTTTAAACAACTTTTATGTCATATAATCTCATTATGGCTTAGCCTTTGGGTGACCTTCTTCCGTTCTGGATAAAAGTCAATCTTTCCTTGATTCCATGGTTGCTAAACATATATATGTTTTGTATTTATTATATTGTTTTTATTTGTGAGAAGAAATAATGGTATCCCGGGGGCTTATGGAATAACGAAAGGACAAGAACATACATTATCTTTCAATCTGTAATATTTATAATAAAATAAAAAAGAATGTATGGTATTTCGGGGCATCGTTCAGATCTTACACTAGTTACATGTATAAAGAAGTACAATTTAATACTTTATATTATTTTTCATTCAGAATCAATTATAAACTTAGGCCACCTGTCATACAGGATCAATGTGAAAACATTGAGCTGCATAACTATTCTCTCCTCGTAGGGAAGAGAATGGTGAAGCCATGCGCTCTGTCTGAACGGAGCGCATGGTCCCGTGGGATCCACTGTGCAGGTGATGTCTCCCCAATTTTTTTATCAAACGGTCATTTGACCGTTGTAATTACAGCGGTCAAATGACCGTTTGGCTTAGGGAAGTGGCAGCCAGTTTTATCTATTTTTAGGTCATCGAAAATGACAAAAAATGATAGAAGTGTGTATACAAGCTCTTCCAATGCTGGTACAAGTGTGGAAGTCAAGGAAGATGAAGTCTAAGTGCGTCCAATTGGCCAAAAAAACAACGAAGAAAAATGCCAAGTCGAAGAGGAATGGGAAAACAAAAGACAGTGGAGAAAGCACCCCTGGTGTTTCGGACGCAATGTTGGACAAATTGACAAAAAACTTGGAAGTCAAAATATAAGTTGGAGAATAATTAAAGCAGCTCGCAGAATTTGATTTATTGTTGAGTAATACTTCGACCATGATTCCCGAACAACTTGAAATGCACAAAAAAATTTGTGAAATTATCAAAAAGAAACATGGCTTGTAGTTTATGGTGTTGTATTTTATTTTTAATCTAGGTATTATTTTCAATATAATTTTTCTTATTTTAATCGTTTTCTTAATGAATTTGTAATCATTTGCTTAACGTATTTATACTCTATTATGGAACCATCAATCACTTCACTCTTCATTTAATTTATTTATAATATACAATTCATAATAAATATATTTATTTAACACAATAATAATTTTATACTTTTATGTAAAATAAATTATATTTTTAAAATTTTATTTTAAATTAATTATGATAAAAAAAATTTATGTAAAATTTGCAGAAATAATATTTTATATAAATTAGTGTCGAGTGAGTAAATATTAAAAAAAATTCTTAAAGCAGGGGTTGCTTTGGTACTTGAAGTTTGTTATATTTTCTAATTGGATTTGGTTAATTTGAAAATTAACCAAATTAGTCTCACAACTTAATTCATTTAGTTGAATTAAAATCGTGTTATCTAAAATTTAAAATATTACCATTTTCAAATCAAAATTAACAACTATAATGGAGAAACTCACACTAAAAAAGCAATATAATTAAAAAAAAATTGAAAAACCGTTAAGTTTTTTTTTTCTGTGTATCACATAAAAATCGAAAATCATGATAAAAAATACCAAATTTAATGAAATTCAATTAGTTTGTGCTAACATTTATCAATATTAATTTGATTTCTTTCTAAAATTTATTAGTTCTAGTGCTTTGAAGACACTTAGTCTAGATGTTGGCTCTGTCACAATTTTTTTTCACTTTACATTTATGCTCAACACTTGTTTAGAATAATTCTGACTGCTGATGTTGATATAAAAAAAATCACAATGAGAGGAATACAACGTTGACCCAAAAAATATATTTATAAAAAAATACAAACTTATATGTATACTTTTCAATCAATATAAATGATTCTCAATTATTTTACAGGTTCACATTGGGACCAGCAACCATGAACTTCTTGATGGTAGGATCTGGAAAACTAAGAGATGTATAATTATAATTAAAAAATTATGGGCAAATCCAGAGATTCAATTCTAAAGTCTCCGATTATTCCTTAAGATGCACTAACAAGTAACAATATATAAATTATTATAAACGTGTACGTTGTCTTGCACAATGACCTGAGTTCAAATCGTAGTAAACGCAATCATGTAAATTATATATTGTTTTCAACGGGTCGATTCTTATAGATGATGACTCAATTTTTTTGGCAGTTATGAATCCACTCTTATCTTTTTCAAAGAGAATAATAGTTACTTTGAACCAATGTGATGGGTGTCTTATGTACTAAGGTTTGAACTTTACATGTTAACTGAAATTTCAAGACATGATTCAAGAATGCAAAATTACTATCGATTCTCTTATAGAAAAAAGAAAAAAAAAATTATGGATATGGAGATTCACCAAAATTTAATTTTTATTCTATGTCTCACCTACCATCTTCGCCTCCACATGATGATTTTATAACTAATTCACAGGCAACATTATTGTTAACTTATATCAAATAGTCAAAAGAATGCCTTCAAATCATGCTCAACACTCAACATGAGGGAATGGAGGCAATGAACTTGCCATTAACGCCGATTTAGCTGATATCGATATTTTCTCAACCATACCAATTGATTTGATATGCTAATTAAGCTTCTTTATCCAGGTGGTTCCGAATTTGATACTATTAAATCTCTTTATTCATAAAAATAATTTTTAGAATAATAATTTGATTGAAATTACAACTTTGATAGGTTTTTTACTTTCGAAAACTTTGATAAGAAAATCAACGGTTTTCTTCCCTCTGATTCATCTAAACAAGTGCCCCCCCAGCCCCCTACTGAGATTTGGGTTCTTTGCTCACCTAATGACCCTCCAAAACAACTTTCCATAATATTCAGATTCCTATTTATAACAATAATAGGAATAAAAATCATGCATTTAAAATTATCGTATTTCTTTAAAAAAATGTGGATTGGTCATTTCTTTAAAGAGAAAAAGTCATTGTTTTTGGTTCAAAATTAGTACTCTTTAAAATAATAATTTAATTGTACATGTTTGAGAGGAAAAAATATAAAAAGGCTTGAAAAGAAAAACTCCCTATTTAGTGTTTTTCTTAATATAAAAAAATTTACTGTATTGACATATTTTGAGCGTTCTGAGTGCATGTAATATATAAGATTATCATCATTACTAAAAAACTATTAAACATAATCTCAGTTGATATTGGAATGAAAATTAATTAAGTGATATGATATAGACCGGTTCATAAAGAAAAAGAAGTGATATATCAAATTATCAAAAAGTTAAGATATTGTTTGTCAAACATGGAAGATTTGGGTTAATTTATTAATAGATATGTTTGATTTTTGTTTTTGGGTAATAGATATGTTTGATTAACTAATAAATTGTTGTGGCTGCGTATAGATGCATCTTAATTAAATAAATATTGTCCAGTTGAAAGCCATATGCCAAGATTTGTCTAACATGTAGAATTTGTCTCATAACTCATTTCGCAGACTTGAAAATAAATCTGATGACTAATGAATGCAAAGTAGTCGACCTTTTTTTTTCTTCCCTCTATTTTGATCCCAATACTTTAATTTGTTACTGACTTCAAAAACAAAAATACTTTAATTTGTTACCAAAAAAAATTATTAAAACAACATTATTGCAAATCAAACTGTTAAGGCTTATTCAATTAGAAAAACACAAACTTCGAGCTAATTAACAAATATATCATAAACTCTAAAATTTAGCAAATTGGTATAAGAACTTTAAACTATATAACAAATTTGTCATTCATATGTTTTTGTTAGTTTTTTTTTGCCTACTGATACCGTGACAATTGAGACAGGGTTCTATTTAGCTTAATGGGCTGATGCCACATCAACTGCTACATCAATAGTCAGCCAGAATACACTAACAAAAATAGATGAATAACAAACTTGTTATACTGTTTAAAGTTCATGTACCAATTTGCTAAATTTTAGAGTTCGTGACAAATTTATTAATTCACCAAAGTTCATGTTTTGTTAATTGAATATGGAAACTATTTATCTTTTGACCCCAAGAGGTTGAGTTTGGCGTTAATCACTTAATGTTTACAGGTGGACGTTCCCAGTTCGAACCTTAGTGAGGGTAAAAGGTAAAATAATTGATTTAAACTTTGTCTACACCTTACCTTTAATAAAAAAGAAAAATAAATAAATATGAAACAAAGATGCTTCGATATGAATTAGTCAAATATCAATAAAAATATTTAAATGCCGAATAATTTAGTAGAATCTCTTTTATAGCTAATTTATTTTTTTATAGCTAACTTCTGATTTACATACTTATATATAAAAAAATTGACTTGCATAATGAGTAGCTTATTTAACTAATTCGTCTGTGACTGGCTCAGTGGAGAAGTTGCCAACATGCTACACCCGAGACATAAACGTCTCGCGTTCGAGACAACTGGATTCGGGTGACTTTGGTTAATTGTACAGCCTGATGTGAGGTTGACGGAAACTAATTTTACTTCATTTGGAAAGGAGTTGTTGACTTAGAGTTGCCACTCATGTAGTGTCTTGACCAAAAAGAAAACAACTCTCATGTAGTGCCACCTAAATTGCATAAGCTTGTGGAATTGTATTTGTGTTTGGCTTGGGGGTAGGTGGCACGAGCCAACTAGTGTGCCAAAATGTTTGGTGAAAACTCCAACGTTGGAGACAAATATGATATTACGTTTTTAATGTTGATTCATCAATTGGAAACCAAATGTTAACTTGGAGAATCCAATAAAGCTTATGCAGAATGTGACCCAAACCCACCTCGAATCATTAGTTTCAAGACAAATTGAGACGAATTGTTGAGTATTCATGACAAAAGAGGATAGTTTAGTATTGATACAATACAAGTCCAAAAATAGATCGATCTTTTTTTTTCTGATAAGTATAGATCGATTTCTTTTTTTAATTTTCGAGTCAGGATGATCTAGTATAATTTGAAACAAATCATATTATGGGTATTGGTGAAGAATTGGAATTATCCCCTGTTTTAATTTTGGAACAGTTTGATTTAAATAAAGTCAAAAATTAACAATTTTTTTTATTTCAAGACTCTAGTTTGGGGCGACCTATTGTTGTGGGATTATGTAGAGATTAATGTTGCAGTTTCCCCACCCCTTTTTGTGAATTAAGGCCAAAGTCACAAATCAGATAATTTATATTTTTTTTACTTAAAGATTGAGTTGTATTTGTAGCTGGCAGCACTAGTTATGGTACTTTTATAGTTGTGTGTTTTACATATTTTTAATGGTAAAAATCTGTTTAAATTATTTAAAATTGATCTAATGGTTTAGTTTGTGCCACTGCATTAAGAAATTAATAACAAATAACACAATTTGAACCGTTAGATTAAATTTAGATAAATTTTAATCATTAAGAATATGCAAATATAACTACAAAAATACTATAGCCATATCAAGTAACTGGCTACCTTACAATGAAAAAACCCAAGTGCCGGACGTTAAGGGAGGTTCTGGAATTATTACGTTGGAAAAGTTATTTGCATGAAATCAAATTACTTCAATATTCCCTTAGCCAATTTTGAAATCACAAAATATTTTAAGTTTTCGCAAATTAACTAAGAGCTCAAATTGTTTATTGTTTAGCAAGAAATCTATAATTATGTCCGACTTGATTTAGTGAGATATGTTCTCCGCTAATTTCAGCGTTTCATTACTTGATTCGTCTATTATGGACATTAGTTATCTAAGAAATAAAAAACTAAGATCTCGGCCCGAAATTCCTCAAATCTAGACTTCAAGGCCCAATCATGTAGTTCTATTGGGTTAGGGTGGTCGGGCACTCGGCTCATGTTGAGGCTATACAGGTTGAAACGTAACTAATATCGGCTGAAACACACTTGAAAAATGAATCTTAAATTCTTTGTTCCTTTAGCAAAGTTAATAGAAAATTCCAATTGTTGTGGAGCGTCCTAAATAAAGCTATTGAGCATAAAAAGATTAACGATTCGCTACTCCGTATGGAAAGAAATTGCATCCTCTTCGTCCTTGAGAATGCAATCATTCTTAACAAATGATACTTGATAAGACTGCTAAGAACTTCAAGATTGCAAGCAAGATTCATGTTCTGCCCTTAGCAGTAAATTGCAAAATTAGGCTTGATTTCACCTTTAGATGGTATAGTTTTCATAGACTTGTAAATGATCATATAGGTGTTAGGTTTTGATAGATTGAGTGTTTCATTGTGAAAAGGTAAAGATAGTGATTCTATTTTCAAATTAATAGTAAGTAAATATGTAATATGCTGTATCAATATATTGTAAACCATACACTGATGGCAACTACAAAAAAGAAAAAAATCAGCTACATTGAAAAGAATTCTCTAGAGAAATAGAAGCAAAATCAAATGCTTAATGGGATCAGAAGCATGAATTGAAAAAAAAAAAGTTATCCTATATTGTCCAATGTCCAACATCTTGGACATGATCTCAAATAAATTTACTTGCTCTATGAATAAGCTGTATGGTTTCTAAGTCCGTGCTTTTGTGGAGGACTTGAAGCTGAAAAACTTCTGAAAATTCCTTGATCATAGATTTGCAAGTCATATCTATCAGCTGGTTGTCATCTAGATGTAAATTTGCATTGTCGCATACCCCAGGAGACTGTTCTTGTAGCAATCTCTTGACGCTTCCAACTTGCCGGTTCCTGATTCCACATGGGACTATCCAACTAAAGGGCATCAGATCCGTCGTGACATTCAGTGCTAAACCATGATATGTTATCCAGTTGGATACCCTTATTCCGATTGCAGCTAACTTTTCATCTCCTGTTCAAGATATAGAAAACAGTTCTTAGAACAGAAATATCAGATACAGAGATCAGAGAAATAAAATGGCATTGCAGAAATCACAGTAGCTGTAACATATTCTCAAAGCCATGATGCTGCAATTAGCAGAAGCATATTGGTCATTACAATTGACGAAAGAATGAAGTTTTATAAAGCATGACTACCTTTCAGCCAGCAGAATTGAGAGCTTTTCAGTTATGTCTGAACATGAAATTACAGTAGCTCTCAAGAATGCACTTTCACAATCACGTAAAACCAAAGAATCTACAGTTGTATATACAAGGCCTGAATTTATCACTGTATTTAATGCTTTGATCTCTGAATGCTAAAAGAACTTGTACTTTCATGAGTATTTTTTATCCTGCATTTTTTGAAATACCACAGATGAGCATAAACTAAACAAATGTAGGAACCTATAATAAAAATTGAAACCTCAGAAACAGAAAATTGCAACAAGCATTATGAAAGATTGATCGTCAAACATTTAATTAGATCATCCTTCAATTAATAGTTGAAAATTTGGTCTAGCCAATATGCAATGACTATTGATCAAATAAGGGGAAAAAATTGAACTGATTAATTATAACTATAGTAGATTTAAATACAGTTATGCATAAAAAATTAGTGAAGTACGGTCATGTCCATGAGATACACATTCATTTGAGCTGGCGCAAAATAAGTCGAAAGAGCACGAGATGAACATGCAAAACGTTGTCCAAGGATAAGTAACCATACCAACCCAAACTCCAGTTAGACCATCAATCCGGGAAGCATTGATAGAGAACGTAGAGGAAAGAACACGAATGATGACCTCTTCAAGTGCCCTGAGATACCAATGAAGATCCATCTTGTGATTTCGAAGATTGATAATTGGGTACACAACTAGCTACATTGCAACACAGATGCAGTAATACTGTTAGGGGCAAAAAGCATAAAGTTGTCCCAACTCCATGATTAACAGATACATATATGTGTTTGCTAATACCCAACATTCTCAAAATCAAACGATCAAAAGAAAACAAAATCGTAGATTTCTGCTCAATTAGTAACAAGGAAAATGTACCTGCCCAGGTCCATGATAAGTAACTTCTCCACCTCGTTCAGTTCGGTAAACCTCGTACGGAGAATCCTCTACATCAAAATTCAAGTACTCCATAGAACTGCTGGCACCCATTGTAAACACAGGATGATGCTGCAGAATAATCAGTGTGTCCGGACATTCCTCATTCCTATCAATCAACAACTTTTTCTCTCTAACAGTATCCTTCTGCAAATTCCATGCATCTCCATATGGCACTAACTCCTTATACAAATTCAAACAATCACACCTGCAAGTACCCAAGTTCATGCTATGAGTTTGATATACTTCACTTCATCTAGACATTCAGCCCATTAGTTCTGCTGCTGGGAGCAATTCGACTACGATTCGACCTTTAACAATCAATAAAAGTTTCCTTTTTTCAACTTCAAATTTGAAATCAAATAAGAGATTGTTTGTTTGAGCATATTGAATGGGTACATTCAGCATACTCGACATATCGGCTCAATTTGTTTGTTTAGCATATTCATCAAGTTGGAAAAAAATCCTCAGAATCTATCAATTCCACTAACAAAATCTGCTTAACCAAACATGTCCCATTTACCATGTTAGAAAACTCTCCAACAACTTCACAAAAAATGAAACTAAAATGTTGACAGAAAAAAGGAAAAAAAAAAAGGAACTTACAGTCTTCTGTTCTGATAAGACAATGACGAATTCGAAACATGGTTCAATGTAGAGAACAGCTTGTTGGAGTTCGAAGGACGGCGTCGTTTTGATGCTGACACAAAGTTTGCAGAACTCGCAGTTGCTCCGGCAAGAATCATCGTAATTTATTATACATTTGATTTACAACTATTTTTTTGTCAAGTATATGTTTAAATAAATTTATTATACATATAATTTAAACCCAACTTTCTTTCGAAACTCTCTCTGCAAACAATCAGAAAGTCAAAACCTTTCTTTCACAAAAGAGGTCACGGCAGCGAGAGAATTACGAACCTGTTGGACACAGAAGGGAGGGAAGTAGATATCCAGAGCAAGAATTCCCACATTCTTCACCATATTCACAACCTCTTTTAAAACTTTGCAATCAAAAACCCGCAAAGAAGAAATGAAATTTTCTCTCTTTTTATCTCTCTTTTGGAACAAGGAGGGTATGCTTTGTATCAAAACTCGTCGCAGGATTCTCTAGTTGTCCACTCTTTTAATTTGATACCATACTTTATTGTCTGTAATATTGTTTAGTAGCAATCTGGAGTTTGTATCAAATTGGACTGCATTGAAGTCTTGCTCGTGTCAAGTGACATCAAAGGAGTTGTCAAAATACATCAGAAGATAGATTGTAATAACACATGATCTCTCCAAGGAATCACCTATTTATTGTGCATAAAACAATCTTTAACAGTCCTTCAACAGAGGTTAAAATCTGAGAGAAGAAAAAGAAAATCTTCAAGAGCCAATAGACACAATCAAGGATTATAAGATATTCAAGACACCATTGTGGCAATATCAAATTTGAACCAAACAGAAAAAGAAAAACCCGATAAAAAGAATTCGAAGCAACAAATTGTGAAAATCTATCAAGACCTAACGTATACAATGAAATCTGACAGCCTTTTAAATTGAATTGAAAATCTTCAAGAGCCAATATACACAATCAAGGATTTTGAGCCAAATAAAATTGAATCAAACAACAATTTGTACATCAAGAAAGAAATTGTGGAATCTTCCACTTAATCAGAATCAAGAACGAAAACATACATCAGAATCAAGATCGAAAAAACAGAAACACAGACCTCAAATCAACTACCTATCACAATTTCATCTTAATCTTTTGAGTTGAATCGAAACCCATCTACTGAAATCTTTTTTCATTGACCAAATTCACAGAAAATTTGCAACTTACCTTTCAATTTCAGCTTCGTTCCTCCTTTCTGACGCAACATAAACCTTTCAATTGAAGCATCTTCCCCGTTTCAGAAGCGATAGACGCGAGAGAAGACGCGATTGAGAGAGCGACGGGATTGAGAGGGAGAGAGCACGGCGTTGAGAGAAAGAGGCAGAAACGCGATTGAGAAAGAGAGGCGGGATTCACATGTCAAAACGACAACAGTAAAAATTGGGAGTCCTGCCGTCCACGTGGACAAGCTGACTTGGACGTATTTTCTGACGTGGTATGCAACTTTTTTTCCATTCAGACACTAAAACTATATTTAATTGAAAAAATAATTTTTTATTTTATTTTTTAAAATAACATAGAAAATAATAAAAAAATTTAGTGTAGTATAAATAAATTTTTTATTTTTATTACTATTTTCTAATTTTTTTAATAAAATTGTAAAATTTTAACAACTAAACATGCTCTAAATTCCACATCACACGCATTGTGAATAAACCAGTGTTTGACAATATATTGGAAGTATTAGTGAAGATAGAATATTTGAAAATGGGTTTGATTGCCATTTTATCTAATTGGTAGGTTCACAAAGTAGCGATTTGCAATGGCTGTGAGTGGTGGGAGTTGCCACTCAGCTACTGATTTTGGATCGGGTGGGTCAGTTGTAAGGCATATATGAGAGCAACATAAGGATAGAAACTTGTTTCATCCTCAATGCTGGCCCTGCGCTAGGAATAGGTGAAAGATTTATGAGGCGTAAAAGGGTATTGATTGTTACGTGGCTATTGTTTTGTCTCAAAGCTTTAAATGCAGCAGTTAGGATGGAGAAAAGAAAAAACTTGAAGGAATTACCTGAAGTTAAGGCAAATTTTATACAAAGTGTTGTCAGATAAAAATTTTAAGGATTTAATATGTTGAAGATAAGGAAAACCTAATGTAGAATGATTGATGTGCTTCTCGTGCTTTTGTTTGTTTATAAGCAATTCTAAACCACTCTATGATTAACAGGAAGAATTGCGCAACAATATTGTATCTATTGTAATTTGTAAGGCAGTCATCAGTGCTTAACCGTGCAGGTGCTGAATCTATGAAACCCCCACAACTTTCTGATGCAATTTATGATGAGGTTGGGTAAGTTTTTTCAATTCTCTCTGGCCATTGGTTCTGTACATGCTTAGATTTAGCATTTAGGCAATCTTAGATTGGTAGGGTTGCTATGTCTCTGTTGAAATGTTTCCATGTGAACTATAGTTTTGTTGGTTTGCAGAACTGTTGAATTTTAAAAATAAGCTCGGATAACACTATCAATTAGCTGGCAACGAGTTAAGTTCATTCCAGTTGTAATAATAATAGTGAAGAATGAAAAAATTATTTTTTCTGATATTTGATGGGCTGTTGTGGAAAGAGAATAATAGATCGATAAAATAGTGGACGATTTGATGATAAGGCTATGTTTCTTTTGTAACAGCGACAAAATGATAAGCCAGCTTTCTGATGGTCTGTGGAAAATAATTAAATCAGAAGATGGCATGAAAAGTGAGATCGCTATAACAATAAAGTAGCTCTATGATAATTTGGTAGAGCCAGAAAGAAAGGCAGGGGGTGGAGGTGGATCATCTAGTCATGGTGCTATTTGAAAAATCCTCTTTTGATCTGTGACTAACGAAGAGTTGTTTAACCAGTTAATATCAGACTCTTAGTGCACTGGTAGAATTACAATGATTAGAGAGTGTTGTCGACCATGTCTGCGTATTAGGCCCATTTACTGAGATATTGTCTGTTCTGGGCTCATGAGTTCTCACGGGTTTTGTCCCCAAAAGACGTCTCAGTGGTTTAAGAGAGAAAGATGTTTATAAGCGACCCTTGGTCTCGACTCCTAGGTGATGTGAGAGCATGATACTACAAAGGATAATTAAGCCGAGCTATAGATTCTTCAATAAAAAAATTTCGGTTTGATAAGAATAATCCGAGTGTGAATTTGAGTTTTAGATTATGTTTTAAGTTTTGACCGTTTATAATTTAACCGAACCGAGAGTTTGATTCGAGTTGAGTTCGATTCAGATAATTGACAAAGAAGCTACACTTGTTTAAAACCTGTTTAATAAGTAAAATTTTAAATTAGCTAGACAAAGACCAAATTGCTTCGTAAAACAATATGTCAAGGATTAACTACTGTGGTTTTTAAACTGCAGAGACGATGTTTGTTAGGTGAAGATAAATTTGAGTGCCAAATAAAATTACATAAATACTGTATCATTAGAAACCTGATGTGCATTAGTGCAATGGATTCTATTTATATTTTGAACCAAGTATTGCAATTTGATTGGAAAAAGAATTGAATGCACAGTACCCTGCTAACACAGCGCCACCTGCTAACACAACTGCAGAGAAGTGACTAGGAAAATTCTTAACTAAGCAAGAATTCCGCTCAAATAAGACTGCGATAGGGCTTCTTACACTCTATCCACTAGCCACCCACTATAGATGACAATGTGAAAAGTTACCAGTAGCATACTGTTTTTTGCTGAATGTGACAGCGCAAGTTGCTTTCTGGTTCACTCCATTGAAAGCAATTACATCAGGACTAACTTTAACATCAACACCTTCTGGTGCATACACAATGTTCCTGTAAACCGAGTATGCTAGGCCAACATTAGTCACTGTCCCTGTGTATGTCGTAGACCCCAATCTGATAGTGAATGATGGATAATTCAGCCGAGCTTCAGAAATTCTTGTTGCAATGGAGCACTTCATGGCGCATCGAACTGATTTCTTTGTTGGTGTGACCGAGGCCACACAAGCAAGGAATGTAGTAATCAGGTTTAATGTCGTAAACGAGCCCTGGATCGTTCGCTGTTGATGTTCATTGCTTGGTTGTACTGTGATTCGTGGTTTCTTGAGGATTTTCTTATTACTATTAACAAATCACAAAACCGCATTCGCCTCTCTAGATGATTTATTTGATATATTCTATAAATCTTTTGAAATAAAAAAATCAAATAACTCTCGTTAGCGTTATCATTATATGTTCCCTGCCTACAACTCACAGCCCCAACTTTATGGGATTGTACAAGAATTCTGGATTATGGAGAGGCTCAAACTATTGTAAAGGAGTAATTATTGGAATCTTAGATTATAGAATAATTCCTGGCCATCTTTCATTTAAAGATGAATGTATCCCTCACAACCTGCAAAATGGAAAGGAAAATGGGAATTCAATGGAACATTTTGCAACAAGCTAATTGGCGCGAGAAATTCCAATTCGAAAGATCAGCTGCCATATGATTCCTCGGGTCTTGGAACTCATGTATCGGCATAGCAACAAGAAGTCTAATAAAAATAGCTAATTAGTTTGGACAAGATAATGATATCGCAACTGGAATGACACCATTAGCTCACTTGGCAATGTACAAGGTTTGCAGCAATGAAGTTTGTAAAGAGAGTGTTATATTAGATGCCATAAATACTGCTATTGAAGATGGAGTTGATATTCTAAGGGTTATAATATCAAATTTCAGAATTTTAGGGCTCCATAGCTAGGACCTCTTGAAGAAAATGGACTCCATGTTCAACAGTAGTATTCAAGGCTATGCGAACCCAAGAATCCTGAAACGTGATGTTATGGCCCTTAGAATGTCAACTCCATCTTCAATAACAGTATTCATGGCATCCAATATAGCACTCTGTTTGCAAACTTTATTGTTGCAAACCTTGTACATCGCTAAGTGAGCTAATGGTGTCATTCCGGTTGTGGTACCATTAGCTTGCCTAAAGTAATTAAATCATTTGAATAGACTTTATGCGGCTATACTGGCTACATGAGTTCCACAACCAAAGGAATCATATGACAATTGACCTTCAAACTGAAATTTATGTGCACAGTTATAATTTCAGTCCCAAAATTCTTGACAATTACAAAAAAATTCCTCAAAATTATCAAACAGTGGCTAAATTTAGTTTAAAGTTTCATTTATATGCTCCTTGTGCAACATTTGTACACTTGTCACACAATTTGTACACCTAAAAAATAAATTAGTTTAAAATCAAATTTATAATTTGTACACTAATTATAAAATAATATTAAAGTTGAAAGTTTCATTTATACAAATAATAAATTCCTAATTATAATTTGTACACTAATTATAATTTTTTTGACAATTAGAAAGAAATTCCTAAAAATTATCAAACTATCCCTCAATTTAGTTTAAAGTTTCATTTATACACGAATTGTGCAACATTTGTACATTTGTCTACACAATTTGTACACCTAAAAACTAAATTAGTTTAAAATCAAATTCGTAATTTGTACACTAATTATAAAATAATATTAAAGTTGAATTAAATAAATTCTAATAATGTAAATCGGTTAAAACTCAATTGAAAACCATTCGTGTACAATTTGCGCACCATATGTGCATCTCTTCGAAAAAGGTTGCAAAATATCTTTCTCACGATTTTCTCCAATTTTGCGCGAGGTCTTGTCAGTCTCTTGTGCGTAGTTACAATGTCTTGCAGTTATGCAATTAGTTTGACACTTTGTTAAGTTTAGTAATAGTTTAAGGTATTGGTATTTTTATTAAGTTAAGTGAACATTTCCCATTTTCTTTTTCCTTTCTTTTTTTCCTTTTCTTTCTTTCAGACAATCTGGCTTGGCGGCTTCTGACTCTAAGTAAAGGAGAGGAATTGAAGCTTTAATTCACAAAAAAAATCCCTCTTCAGACAAGAGATTGAATAAAATAAAAGGCAGTATTACAAATCATACAATGTAAATCAACGGCAGTAACGGTGAAGATAAGATGAGAAAGAAGTGAGCAGCAACTGTAAGTAAAGAATACGTGATTGCAAAGCTCAAGGATGACGACGACTTCGACAATCTCCGTCTCAAAATCATCCGCAAACTCAAAGACAACGTACGATTACGCACACAGTTTTCCTATACTTGATTTCATCTTTATTTTTTTTTCCATTATTGTACTGTCGACTTACCAAAGAGAAAGAGTGCACAAATCTTCAAGAAAACGTTATGATTTCTATCTACAATCAATCAAATCTGGAAGACACGTTTGATCAAGAAAGAACATATATTATCTCTCTAGGCACCATAAAACTTATCTTTAGTGTTGCCAATTGTGTGCGAAATAGCCAACTGCTATATTGGAAGGGTTCATATACACAAAAAACTCTGCCTAGTAAAAGTGAAATGGACACAACTACAATAGTGCTTCAACAACAACCTCGAGAACATATTCTTAGGTTAATTTTATCCGTAGTCACTCTGAATTTTAGGTTTGTTGCAGCATAGTCATTTAACTCACTTTTATTGCAGGAAGATCATCGAACATTGATTTTCATTCTCAAACAGCCACTTTAGCCGGATTTTGCGAAGTATCTGCCTGGATTGTTGACTAGACATGCCACGTCACTGAGAAATGCCACGTGGTTGCTGACATGGACATACAGCCAGATCAAGACCGAAATTCTTACCCATACCGAAATCCAACCTATCGAAAACCCTCGAATTATGACATTCCACCTAGAATCACCTCCTCCACTATCAAGACCTCCACCCCCTTACCGACCTGAGCCCTAGACACTGCCACTCTCTCCACCTCTCCAAACCCAAAATCGCCACTCTTTCCACCTATCCAAACCCAAAACTGCATTTCAAAGGATTGAAATCAATTTTACTATGATAATGGACTAACATTTGCTAGAGTGAACAACATAAATGGACTAAATTTACAAGTGATGCAGTTCTCATTATTGCCTTCACTTAGTCTGGAATGCATTTTAGTTCTGATTTTTTATTCACAGTTTCAATTCTAATGTAATAGCACTGTCAAGACTGCCACCCTTTTTATCGACCTGAACCCTAGAAACCGCTACTCTCTCCACCTCTCCAAACCAAAAACTGCCACCCTCTCCACCTCCCCAAACCCAAAATTGACCCTCTCTTCAACACTCGAATCCAAAATCGCCTCTACCGTTCACCATCCAAACACAAAAACACCAAAGTCATTCATATTCTGAAGCAAATCTTCACCTCCACCATCACCACCACCACCATTTACCTTTTCCGTCATTATTACCAACTCCACCGCCGCCTCCTCCTCCTCCTATGAGCCCCAGTTCTGACACCTAGACTTCTTCCATTACAACATCCCCTGCTTTCCCTCCGCTGCAGCCGCCACAGTCGTTAAGTTGGGATTTTTGGGACCCTTTTGTGCTTCCTCTGCATTCGATTTCAAGAAAATATTTACCTACATCGGTTGTGTATAACCCTGTTCGTATATCAAACAAATAATTGAACACGTAGATAACACAAGGAGGCATCAAAATACAAAAAAAAAAACTTCTAAAGACATGGTAGATTAGATTTAGATGCTATACAACTTACCAAAGAGAAAGAGTGCGCAAATCTTCAAGAGCACCTTATGATTTCTATCTGCAATCAATCAAATCTGGAAGACACATTTGATCAAGAAATAACAGATACTCTCTCTCCAGACACCATAAAACTCCTCTTTTTTTTTTGCCAGACATAAAACTTCTCTTTAGTGTTGCCATTTGTGTGCGAAATAGCCAACTGCTATATTGCAAGGATTCATGTATACAAAATATCTAGTAAAAGTGAAATTGACAGAACAGAACTACAATAGTGCTTCAACAACAACCTCGATAACATATTCTTTTCCCTATATTTACTATGGTCTGATAAAAATACGTCTAACCAAAACAA
>CAODLS011915372.1:0-15066 GCA_948243855.1 Flueggea neowawraea
TAATCATATAGAAGAAGGAAATCGCAAGATTATGGAGAGGTTGGAGAAGTCCGATGTCGAACGACAATGCCAAATTAACGATTTTTTGGAGATACAACGGCAAAAGCGCGAAGATAAAATTTTGCTGCTAAACTTGAATGCCATTACCGACCCTGATGTTCGTGCTTACATGCAAGCACAAAATGCACAAATTTTACAAAAAAGAGGACAATCGTAACAACCACCCCTCCTGCACCTAACATGTTTGGTGAATTTTTAAACAACATAGGTTAAGATGGAGCCGATATATTGCCATATTAACTCCTCGACATGACTGTATTTTTCATGTTATGCTATGCATTCTGCTACTTTTATTGTTGTTTAAATCAATTTTTTTTTAATTTAGTTAGTATTATATTGTATTATGTCTTCTAATATTAATCTACTGTATTTTTATTTTCTAGTGTATGAATTTGTTTTAATTTTATGATTTTATTTTTTAATATAATTATATAAATCAATTAAATCATCAATTGCTATTGTATTCAGATTAACAAATTAAATAATTAGTTAGTTAAAAAATTCAAACAAAATATATACAATAATATAAAATAGTCCAACACTTAATTAATATTTATATGATTGTGATTAATTGATATTAATTTAAAATAGATTGAGTTTAATTAATATTAATTTCTTTTTACATTAAATAAAATAAAAAAATAAAAAAAAATTACAGTTTACTACAGTAGAACGCCACGCTTCGCATTATATTGTAACAAAACCTTAAAATTGGTTGAGTTTTACAGCTGGGTTAGAGCATCTCTGATATTTGCTTTGTGTTTTGCAATCCCAGTTGCAGATGGCCTGAGCTTCAATGGCGTAGGCAATTAGGCATAGCTCTCTTGTCCACTGTGTTGCTGATGTTGAGTTTTGGACTCATCGAAGTTTGGCTTGGTTTTAAAAGCTTGAGCGTATTTTGATGTGGGCCTATATCTTACCTAATTGTATATAATGGGCCTTTTATTTTAAAACAAAAAATAAACCAAACAAATTATAAAATAAAAAAAATAGGAAGAAAACAAAATAGAAACAAAAAAAGTAACAATTTAAATTTGCAAAAAAATGCTGAATATAAGTGAAAAAAAATTGAAAAAAGGACTAAACTTGGAAAAGAAAAAAAATAGAAACACAATAGGAAAAAAAAAAGATTTTGTCAGACAGAAAGCGCTAAAAGGTTTCCTTCATGTGCTGCATATTAAATTTTCTCAGCGACCTTATTTTGTAATTGGCCCTTAAAAAAAGTATTTAACTCAGTTAGCAAAAACCTCAAAAGTAAATTCTAAATTTATTCAACTTGATGGTATACAAAAGGTATACATAAAGTATACAAATAGCGAAAACAATCAAGTATTGAGATCCTACCTCGATTTCCAGTGAGTACAGCGGAGATTAGGACCAATGCAAGCCTCTCTAGTTGAACTACAGATGAGAACAACTAATATTTACACCGTCTAAGAGCTTTATCGGGATCGGGATTAATAGCACAAGCTTTCTTTCTTTCTTAAGAAAGATGTGTGTGTGAGTGAGGGGATGTGAATAATTTTCTGGAGAGAGAATCTTCCCAAGCCCAACTTTCTTTCTTTTTTTCACATTTTTATACTTTTTATTTTTTCCTTTTTTCTTCTTTTTTTTTTCTCTTCTTCTTATCCTTTTTTTTTCCTTTCTTTCATTTCACATCTAATTACAACCCTCCAAAATTGAAAGACCAAACTTGACTATTCTAGATCTTTCTTTAATTGGGATTTTTGGGCTTTGAATGGGTTTAATATTGATTAGGCTTGTTCGGCCCAATTAATAAGCCCAACTCGTCAGTTAGCCCCATAACTGACGGATTTCGTTCCACCCATTAACGTCATGGGCGGACCCAGTTTTCCAACATCGCCCACTCGCACATGACGATATAAAACATCATCATGCAACATGGTCAACTCCTATGTAACCACGGTCGATTCTCTCGTCATACAAGCAAATAGACCGCATGACCAACATACGTCAAGAATACAGACACTATACACCTATTAGGGTTGTACAGTGATCATTACTAACAAATCTTACTGTCATAGTGTCCTCAATACAAGCTCTAACATGTAAATGAAATTTATGTATGCCTCTCCCTAGAACATTTTTCACAATCGCTACTTTCGCTCGTAGTTTTGATCTCAATGAAGTTTTACTTATGTTCACATATCATTATAAACAATGATAGACGCATATGCAAACATTGAGACTAGTGCGAATGTGTCATTAAAAATGATCTTCCCTTCTTACACTAGATGATCCACTTTAGCTAAGTTCACTTGCTTAGTGTACCACGCTTGGTCAAATCAATCATGATCATTAGTGGTACAATAAAGTAGCCTAACTTAATTAAGCGTTTCGAATATGTTAAAGGTCTTAAGGGATGAGCCACTGAGAACCGTATGTTCACAGTAGGGTCTCACACTAGGAAAAGTGAGATCATTATTCATAATCTTTTTCATCCCTTTAGTCGTATATAGCACACATGGTATGATCACGTGCTGTGGTGTTCTATCTTTCCCTTGGAAGAGTGCATGTTTATAAAATTTATTAACACCACACATAAGTTTTAGTTAAAATGTATTTTGTCATTTTAACCTTAATCCACCACTTAACATGATTACTTCTGGCT
The DNA here is from genome assembly GCA_948243855.1 of Flueggea neowawraea. Classification (NCBI taxonomy): domain Eukaryota; kingdom Viridiplantae; phylum Streptophyta; class Magnoliopsida; order Malpighiales; family Phyllanthaceae; genus Flueggea; species Flueggea neowawraea. The sequence continues at coordinate 2,693 of CAODLS011915372.1, forward strand.
TTTGGACAGAATACGCTAAAAGACTCTCAATTAGCGTATGATCATTTAATGATCAACATAGGAGTTTATCCTATGGCGTACGTTTCTTTCCATACAACTTATCTTGTCTTATTACAATGATCTCACAATTGTAAAAGGCAAGACGACCTCTTGATTATGAACACAATCTTGACTTCATGCTCAAAATCAGCCTTATCTTAGTTATTGCCTCACATATTACAAGACTAAGGTAAACACCTATGTGAGTGGGTTACTTCTCCGTCCAACATGCTCTTTTACTAACGAATGTGTACTCACAACATTCTTATATGTGTATTGCGAACAATGAAATTTTAAAGAAAATATGATTTTTATTTATGGACTGAAAATCATAATAAAGGAATACAAAATATTGTTTTACATCCTACGCAGACCTAGAGAGACAACATGTCTGATGAAATTATCTCTAACTAAAGGCTTAGTAAATGGATTTGCAACCATTTCTTGCATAAGGATATACTTTAATTTCACCCCTCCTAGTGCAACTAGATCTCTAACAAAATGATACTTGATCTCGACATGCTTAGTTCTTCCATGGTACTTAGGGTCCTTAGAATAAGCAATCGATGTTTGACTATCGCTATAAATAGTCAAAGGGTCTTGAGAAGCGGTTAACCCCAAATGGTTAAGAAGCCTCTTCAACCAAACAGCTTATTGCACTGCGACAGACGTAGCTATGTACTCAGATTCTATAGTAGACAATGCTACGCTAGTCTGTTTCTCGCTTCTCCATGACACATCTCCATTGTTAAGAAAAATCCATATCAATAGGTGGATTTTCTCTCATCCACATCTCCTCCCAAATCTGCATATATGTATCCTTTTAAACGCAGATCCTTTCCTTGATAACACAGTGCGTAATCTACAGTGCCCTTCAAGTATCGCATAACTCGTTTTTACTTCTTGCTAGTGCATTTTTTCCAGGATTTGACTGGAATCTACTTAGCAGACCAACAACAAAGCAGATATCAGGTCTAGTACACATCATTGCATACATTAGGCAACCAATGGCATTTGCATATGGAACTTTCTTCATTCGTTCATTCTTTGTTGCCATTTGTGGACACTTCTTATAGCTAAGTTCGTGGTTCTTAGCTATTGGGGTTGCCACAAGATTGCAGTTTTGCATGTAAAATCGTTCCAAAACTTTCTCAATGTACCCATTTTGTGAAAGAGATATCAATCGCTTGGAACGATCTCTTGTGATTTTAACCCCAATGATATATTATGCATTTCCCATGGTTTTCATTTCAAATCTGGTCAATAATCAGTCTTTGACACCCTTGATATAGGTCAGATCATTACCAGCAACAAGAATGTCATCTATGTATAAATGTTAGAATGAAAAATTTATATCCCGAGCATTTAAGGTATACACAGTGGTCTTCATCGATCATATTGAAATCAAATGAGATGATCACATCATAGAAGCGAATATACCATTTTCTTGAAGACTGCTTGAGACTATAGATAGATCTCTTCAGCTTGCAAACTTTATGCTCATTGTCAGGGACTATGAAACATTCTGGTTGAACCATATAGATTTATCCGTCCAGTTCTCCATTGAGAAACGCAGTCTTTACATCCATTTGATTTAACTCGAGGTTCATAGTAGCAATAAATGCTAAGATCAACCTAATCGAGGCAAATCTGACAATAGGTGAGAAGGTTTCATCGTAATCGATTCCTTCCTGTTGTGTAAACCCCTTTGCGACTAAGCAATTTTTTCGCTTGATGGGATTGTCATCAACGTCACACTTAATCGTACGTATCCACTTGTTCCCAATGGATTTTTTGCCTTTGATAAGTTCAACCAATTCACAAACTTGGTTTAAACTCATATATGCAATTTCTTCTTCCATTGACTTAATCAACTCTTACTTACTTGGGGATTCAAGAACCTCTCGCATGTTTACGGGTGCTTCCTCATCTAGTGGGATCAAAGTTAGAAAAGCTTCACTTGGTTCTTCAATTGAAAAATGTCATCATAGAGCTTTAGCTCTCGCCGACCTACGCGGTGGTTCCGCCTCTTGATATACGAATCACATATATTCGTCAAGATTTGGAATACTCCCACTGGGAAAAAGATTATCATTTTGATTTGTCACATGATTTTTTCTCCTAGTGAAATTAGGATTCATACTCCCACTCGAGTTAGGATCATGAACATTCACACTGGGTTGAGGTGGAAAGTCTAAACTTTCATCCTCAGCCACGAAATATCTGCCACTCAGATGAAGAGATCCTAAATGTTCAGGTTCTTGTGCCTCATAGAAAGTGAAGTCTTGACTCACTTCTCCCAATTTTGGAAATTCCCTTTCAAGAAATTTGACGTCTCGAGATTCATACTCGATTACTGTGCCATTTTCTTACTCTCCTACTAAGACGTATCCTTTGGAGGTTGCAGGATATCTTATAAAGATTCCTTTTCTAACTCTTAGGCCAAGCTTTCCATGCTTGCTAAAGGTGTTATGGGCGTAGGTTGCACAACCCTATGACCTCAAGTAAGATAGGTTGGGCTTGTGACCTGTCCACATCTCTTAAGGTATGATGGCAACGGATTTAGATGGAATACGGTTTAAGACATAAGTTGTTGTCAGCAACACGTCTCCCCAAAAGAAGATCGGTAAGTTGGCCTCAGCCATCATTGATCTTACCATGTCGAGGAATGTTCTATTTCTCCTCTCCGTTACACCGTTTTGTTGCGGGGTCCTAGGGATTGAGAATTGGTGTTCAATACCCCTTTCATCACATAATGCCTTAAATTCCTCAGAGAGGCATTCCTGACCATGATCAATTCTTAAGGACTTGCTTTTTCTATCTGGCTGATTTTTAACTAGACTCATAAATATTTTGAAACAGCTAAGTGCTTCGGACTTATGGAAAATCAGATAGATATGACCATAACGTGTATAGTCATTTATAAATGTGATGAAGTAGTACGCTTCATGACGTACTCTCACATTCATTGGTCCACAAATGTTAGAATGGATAAGTTGTAACGGATATTCAGCTCGTGTTGCTTTACCAAATGGTTTTCGCACTAGTTTTCCCTTAAGGAAATTTTTGCAAGTTGGTAATATGACTTCACGTAAATTACCCAACAAACCAACCTTGCTAGACGATTCAGACGTTCTTGGGCAATATGGCTGAGCCTTGTGTTCCATATATTAACATCACTCGTACGATCTGGTGATGAAGTAACATAAGAAAACTAGCATTATTGTTATTTACATATTATATATCCATAACAATAAAACCATCCATGGAAAAACCAGAGTCATAATATGTACCACCCAAAAACAGATCTACCTTATTATTTTCAAAAGACAAGGTAAATTCATTATTCATTAAAGACAAAACAGAGACCAAATTCCTTCGTATTCCCGGAGCACAGAGGACATCATGTAGCAATATTGTTTTGCCACTGCACAAGGTCAGCACACAAATACTAATACCTTAGACCTCCACTTTGGCATTGTTCCCAACATATATCAACTTTGTTTCTTGAGGAATTCTCTGAAACTGGACATACCCCTCACGTGTCATATTCACATGGTCGGTCACTGCTAAAGCAATCACCCATTGAGGATGGCATTCAGTTAGGAATACGGAACTTGACACACAAGCATAATGTAAACATGAATAAAGTTTTTGTACCTTCTTATGAGCATTGAAGTCTTTAGCAATGTGCCCTATGTTGGCAGTTATAGCATTTTATCTTTGAAATGCGAAACTTGCCATTTGCCTTTTTTCTTTTGCGACACATTTGGTTTCTACTTTCCTTTAAAATCCTTTCCTTTGTTCCTGAAGAAAAATGTTCATTGCTTCCTGTGAGCCTCAGCATTAATTTTAAGAGTTGTCATATGGTCCTCCTTGAGCTCAAGATAACGTATTACGCCATTGAAAGTTTGGATGCTAGAAGCATGCATCAAGTGATGCTTCATTTGATCTCAACTTCTCAGTAAGGAACATATTACTGCTTGGATTTTCTGCTCATTAGTCAGCTTGTGACCGGCATTGCTAAGTCCACTGATCATATTTTTCATTTCCCTGAGGTGATTTTTCATGGTATGATTAGGGCATTTCTGGTACGCGTCAAATTTTATGGTTAAAGACCGAGGCTTAGTTAGTGACACACCGTCGAATCTCCCCTTCAATGTAGACCAGAGATCTTTGGCATTCTCATAGCCTTTGAATTCCCTAACTATATCATCATCCAATGTACTCAGTATGATGATACGGGCAATGAAATTCATTTTCTTCCAAGCGACATAGGATTCATGGTCAAGCCTATGTTAAGTAATAGTGCCCTCCTCAGGTTCGACCATAATCGAGTCTAAGGGATCATAAGCCTCTTGCTCCTCAAGCACATATCGGACTTTCATAGCCCAAATTTTATAATTGTCACCATTCAACTTGTTATCTTTGTTAAGCTCGACAACAATGGTTTTTGAAGTAGTAGACATATTGTTCAAAAATCTATCACAAAAAGTTGCACTAAATGAGGAGATACAACAATGCACAAGTATTTACTATCCATTCAGAAATTAAATAAGTGCAACCAATTATATAAGTTTCGAATTGAATAGTACACTAAGGGTTCCATTACCATCTTTTTCTTAATAATTAATTACACTAAATTCAATTTCAAGGATAGTAAATAATCAATTAATCCAACTTATAGATTCAATCTCTAAATTATCTCAACTTAGGCTTACTATATTGGTTATTGCATTTGTGAGTCCATACACAATTAATAATGCAAGAATATTTAGCACCATTTAACATATGAATAATTGCATTCACCACATTCAAGCAATTTAACACAATAAACAACTCAAAATAATAAACACAACTAACACTATTTATCATCTCAAAATAGTAATGATACACATAAACTATCCAAAACCATATACCTAACATATATACATAAAACTTATTTACGTACAAAACGACAAGTGACTAACAACTTGTTCAAAAACTCTGAAACACAGAGGCTCATCAGTAGAAAACTATGTTTCTCGGAAGTGACGCTTCAAATTCCATCCATAGTTCCTTAGGTAAGGTGTAGGTCAAGTTTCCAAGCCAATAGCTCAAAATCTCACGCCCACTTCTAAGGACCATGTGGTGGTTTGGTTGCATGCTTCTAAGCACACCCATCTCAGAGAAAGTTAGTTGAATTAAATAGAATATAATAAGTGGTAATAAAGAGACTATTGAAAATGCTCTAACTACTTAACTTACATCACTTTTATTGATTAAATCTATCTTTTTTTGTAGGATTACATTATCGTTTTTTGAGGGTCTTGCAATGCATCGGTATGTTTGTTCCTACGACATTGTTAGCTAATAGAAAAACAACCGGCTACTATACATCAATAGTGAGAATACATATTACAAGTGCAAAATAAATTTAATATTCATATATTGAGTCATGACACATAAATTGTTACATGATTCACATAAATATGACAATTGTTAATATTTGGTGTGGATATGTTTTCCAAATCATTCATAATAAGTTACTAGCAGTTGAACTGAAGATGTGCCTATAATTTTATAAGACATTGTCATTTGTTGATCAATCTATTGAAGGTATATGGAACCAGGCAGGCTCCTGGGAATTCCCTTGGCTACGTTCGGTCGTTATGCTCTCAAATAGTACTTCTTTGATAATGGTACACTTACATGAAAGTACAAGTAAATATTTGAGGATTAGTCATGATTAGTTAGATGTAACCTCCAAGCGGGGCGAACCTAAGATGAACATATACTATCAAACTTCTCACTATTCTTCATTGTTATCACGCCTTTGGGTAGATTTGTTTTGAGTTCGTCACTTCTAAGACGAGCATCATTGTAGTGAGCTCATCCAAAATACCATATAAGCATTTTAAAATCCTTAATCTTAATGAAGCATAATCCATATGATAACATCATTTAGGGAATGTAACTACGGGTGCCAATTTTTTACACGATGCAACATAAGACGCTCTTAGGAGGGTTTGGGTTTGGCATAAATGGGTTCGTGTCATAAACGTGTCGACATATTTATCATATGCCATACTTAATTGAATTCGAGTCATAAAAGTACCGACACAATTAACCCATTTAATTAAACGTGTAAACATGTTGTGTGTCAACACAAGACCGTTTATGATTCGTGAAACCCAATTAAGTTATAATATTTTAATTTCAGATTTTTCAACATAAATGACATTTGTTTTGTGTATACTTAGTGTACAATTTATTTGTAATCTTATCAACAGTTGTACACTTAGTATACAAAGTGCTTGCAGTGTTGTTAATAGATATACATTGTGAATCGATGTATATTTAGTATAATAGTATCAAATATCATCCATGCATGGAGTTTAATAAGCAACTGTTGACAAGCTTGTGTGATTTTAATTGTTTGTAATTCAATCAATTTAACTGCACTCAAACAACATAGTTGTTGAATGTTAACAATGCAGTTATTGGATTGTACCAGATAACATATAACCTTAACTACATTGCTAATAAAAAGATCTTTGTTCAATGCATGTTATTCAATCATATCGCATGAGGTGAAATGAATTATTATACCTTATACAATTAAGGTGGTTGTGAGATCCTAACCTTCTCAATATTGTAGGAATATGTTGGACGCAATGCCTATATTTAGTGATTGTCTCTTGTATTGATATATGATGGTTTATTTGTACTATCATTATATTTTTTTGTAATTGCTGACAATGTAAAATTTGTGGAATGCATGTGTACCATCAAACAAATTGGAGGATTTGGAATATAATCATCCATTTTGCCCAAAATGCATAGCAACCTATGCACATCAAGACTGAATTAACTAGCAATGACTTAGGTTTAATGCATTGCATTTGATTAACAATGTTTGAGAGACATTAGATGCAAAATGATGTTTCAATTGAAGTTGTTTTGTTTACACTAGGTGAACTGCCAACCATTCAATATTTACCATGTCTAAATGGTTTATGTTAGGATTACAACAAGCAATGGTTGACAAGTTTATGCAATATTATTACAATATGGAAAAAAAATACAATAATTAGTTGGTTGTTGGTTTTGATAACTTTGTTTATTTTTCTAAGGCAATTTAGCATGTGAGAATTATAGATGTAGCTTGTTTGTCTATCACATTGTGTGCGCAGTTGCATCTCAGTTGAATTTAATTATGTCAACGACAATGTCTGTAATATCCCGCCTGTTTTAAGAGGATTCCTATAACAATCTGTTGATTTCGTAGTTTTTTAGGGTGTTCAAAAATGTTTCGTTCATCATTCCATCATGGTTGGGTGTTTAGTTGGCCCTGGGAATGATGGGAATCATGAATTTAAGTTGGAAATACCTTAAAAGTGGGATTTTGTGGAAGTAGAGCGAGCTGGAGGTCTGCTACGTGCATTAGATGGTTGTACGTCGATCATCGTCTGGGGTTTGAACCTTGATCTGGGCAGTCGTCTAAGCGAGTAGAAGGGTGTTCTATGCACATAAAACCCATGCTACATGCGTAGAATAGGTGCTACGCGCATAAAAGGGTGTTTTCTGGGTGTTGTTGACTGAAGCATCACATTTTGATTTGTGGGTATAACCCGACTTCTCTTCAGCCATTACTCCTCTCAACCACTGAAATTACTCCCAAATCTACTTCTCTTTATCTCCCATTGCTTCTCATTGCTTCCACTTCGATTCTCGAGGTAAGAAACACCCATTAATCTCTTTTTTCTCCATTATTGCTTCACATTTGTTCATCTAGGGTTTTGAATGAATTGAATGTTTGAGTTTGAATTTCTTCTTTTTGTTGATATGGAAGTTAAATGTGGTTAGATTATGGTTGTTGCAGGTCGGAATCATGGGATTTTAACTTCGTTTTTAGAGATTTTTGTGTTTGGACGAAATGGGTATGTATGGAGCTAGGGTTTCGGTTTTAGGCAGATTTCTTGTTAGATTTAAGTTTGTTTGATGAATCTAGGTAGGAGGGACTTGGATTAACATTAATATTTGTGGATTTCAAAGATTTGATGTTGTTTGTTCTAGAGTTCATGGAAGTTCGAATATTTAATCATGAATTCTTGATGATATTAGATTTAATTGTTGAAATGGATGTTGGATTTTTGTTCAAGAGGTCAATTATAATCAATGTAGGTGATTTGGTTCGATTTTTATCTGTTGAATTGAAAGTTGAACTATTTGGGTAATTTGTCATTTGAGGACCAAATGAGATATTTGTCATTTAGAGGCTAAAGTGTTATTTTGGACATGTGTGAGGATTCATTTGGATTTTTTGAGGGTTTGAGACCTCAGTAATGATTTTGGAATTTTTGGATTAATTTATGAATTTGAAATATTTTGGGGACTAGTTGGTAATTTTACATCGAGAATAGATTTTGGATTATTATGTTAGACTTTGATTTGAAATAGGTTTTGGGCTCCATTTAAGGGCCCGAGTTTGCATATGCATGTGCACACATTTCAGTACAGTCACATTACTAGTATTCCATTGTGATTGTTTTTGATGTATCATTGTTTCTGATCATTGTTTCAACTTCTTGTTCATGTCAGCGTGATCAGCTGCCACACAGTGGTGCCTGACTGATTCACCTGGACATTCAGGTAAGTAGATAGCAGCTTCAGACACATAGTTTGTGTATCGAAACTATATATTATTTTTTATGTGCTGACTAAATTCCCGAAATTGGACTTAATAAGGGAATAGCGAAATAATAAATTGATTATGTGGTCTTAATAATCAGTAAATTTCTTTTTGAACGTAGATATATATTAGGGATTTTATATATTTCTCTCACTGTTTTTGATATGCTTTTATTGGACGAGTTATTGTTTTTGATATACAGATTTTATATATGCTCGATACGGGACACCTGTGCTACGTAGGGTAAGCGTAACCTTTGGTATACCAATGCGCAGTCGATGCCTAGTTACCAAGGTATGGTGGTAGCCGTGTATCCGGACAGACACATAACTTAATTTGATTAGTGGTAGAGACCACAATCATCAATGTTATTGATGTTATATGCAAATGATTGTTATTGGTCCCATATCATCTATGCTATGGTTTTTGTTACCAAAATTGTTTTAATTATTATGCTTGCGAGCATGTTGTTTGCTTTGGTTGCGAACGTTTTCGAAAATAGATTTCGAAAGACTATTATCTACATAATGTGTATATGTATGTATATTTATTTATACTTTCATGCAGTATTTTTGAACCGTTTTCAAAACAGTCTTTGTGAGGTACGTATGAGGCGATCTGAAGTGTTATCTCTCATTGGATTCTTACCCCCTTTTTCTTTTTCCTTGTTTATTTTTATCGAATCTTCAGGTGGACAGTTTTTTGCTTCGGCAATTATATCGCATCTTGCGTGCCAGTGAGGCGTTTTATTGGTTAGTAATGTCTTTTTGACCGAGCTCTTATGTGTTTGGTATAGAGTTTCACACTAAGATGTTGTAGGATTGTTGGGTTGCCATTTTGTATTTTGGTATACATAAACTGATTTTACTTATTGATATTATTTTAGATATATATCTACTTATGTATTGGATTTATTATAAATTTGTTTTATATTTCATATGTTTTTGGTTAATAAATGCTTTAACAACCACTTTAATAAATGAATAAATTAGGTACTGTTTCTGATTTTTGAGACTTGTGCGAGATGGGTCGAACTTCTGACTTAGTCTGTCTTGTACGCCGATCACATTCCGAAAACTGGTCATGACAAAGTCTGTCTGTGCAACATTTGTGCGATTGTATTTATCTGTTCCTTAAAAACAGTTCAATACAATTTGTTTGCAATATTGTCAACGGACGTATACTTGAACAAAAATGACATATGGAAATGATTAAACAACTAGTATATCAAAAGAGAGGTGTCGAGAAGAAGAAGAAGAGGCTAACAACGATGACAGAGAGTTTATGAGCATTAGGTTTGAGAAGAAAAAACACAGAAAGTTGGGAAGGAAGAAGAGGGTAGTGGGCTTTTGTCCAAACCGCCAACTGGCCCGACGGAATCTCACATTTGGTATTCTTTTTTCGGCAATTTTTGTGGGGTTTTCTTCCTACACATTTCCAGTCGATCCATGGAAATAAATCGAAGAAAATGTGACTAAAAAGCCTTGAACATTAAAACTATTTAGGAAGAAAAAGATCCACCTGAGTCGGGTCGTTCTAACGCCTTTTTTCCCATCATATCTGAATGGGTTCTCGTCCGATTTCAATGTACAAACAATTTATGGGCACGAATCGAAGAGAAAACACAAAATCACTTTGTTTTAAAACAAAATTTTCTTCGGGTCCAAAACAAGTTTTAGTTCAAACTAATGATAGCTTTTCCCTCTTTTTTTTTGAATGGTGGTTTTTTCTTTTTTCTTCCTCAGAAGTAACTACTTCTCAAAAGTCTGACTATTCCACATTTCATTCAATGTTGCTAAACTATTGCCATGTCAGTAATGGAGATAGAATAAAAATGTTTTTCCAACAAATTTTTTTTGCCAATACTAGCTAAACCAACAATTAACCTTAAGGACTAGCTAAATCAATAATGGTTCTCTAATAAAAAAAAATTGTTCATGCAAGTGGTGCTCTGAACAATTGAGATAGAAAAAGAAAGCTTGAAGGAAGTATTGGAGAAACACTAAAGAAGCATACGACTGGCAAGGGAAAGCGTAAATTTAAAAAGAATGGCTTCAAAGCTAATACTGCAAGTTTTGAATCTAACAAGAAACGGAAAACTATTAGTAATGGAGTTTTGGTATCACTTCTGAAGGATAAATATTCAGGAAAAATATTAGCAAAAGCTCCTTGACGAAGTTGCACAACGATTATATAAAAGTTACTAACTTTTTTCTATTTTCACCTAGCACGACACATTTCTCCTACCTCTACCACATTAAACGATTTTTTTTAATTCAGCAAGTTGTCAAGCATTAATATAACATGGCCCTAAATCTGTACAAGTGATTAGTTTTATTACTTGTGTGCCTACTTTTTGCACGCAAGTCATGCTACCTAGCACTGCCCATTTAATTTAAATTCACTAGTATTTTTCATAAGGGTTTACTCCATTATTTGATATTTGTAATCCCTATAATGATCATTCTAGTCAATGACATTATATCTTATATTTCGAAAGAAAAAAGTTCTTTCCAATTTTATTGTCGGTTTTAATGTAATAATTATGTAAATGCTTATTAGACAATCCTTGTATTTGGTATATAGTATAGTCAGTTCACCAATTAAGTGGCCTGACTTAGACCAGATTATATAAATCTTGGAATCTACATTTTGAATGTGGAGCATAAGAAGATGTTGCAAGTGTAGGAGCACATAATAAAATTGATGTGAATTAAAGCAACCCTTTTTTTCTTTTTACCAAAAATCAACCCAAAATTTGGTCCGCACAAAATTATATTTTTTTGATCGGTTCGGTTTAAAGATCAAATATTTCATGTACTTAACTCGAAATTTTGAAAGTGTGATTATTTCGTATGAAACTTTGAATGTTTAAAGAGGAATTTTATTTGAGGTACATCACTATAAAAATTGTAAGTAGTTTTAGTTCACCTCAATTTGGTGTCACAATATTTAAAAAGATCTACTTTCTACCGTATTTTTTTCCCTTGCCAAACAAAATTGTTGCAAAACCTGTATGGCCACACTGAAATCGGTAAGCATTCAACAATTTTCCTTTTAGCAATCAAAAGAAGGAAAATTTTGGCCAAACGTAACCTAATCCATTTGGAGACAGCAAAGTATCTTCTATAAGAAAATCACCCAATTCCCACCAAACAATTAACAAGAACCCTCCCTATAATTCTTCAGTGGTAGTCACTTAGCCGCATACTAGCTATACAACCGCAAGATTTGTGGGATTTTCTTTTTAAAAATTTGTATTTGACATGAAAAGAAAAAATAAAATTATATACTATATAAATAATTGTAAATAATAATATTTATTTTTATTAAATTATTTTTTCTAATTTATTAAACACTTCTTTACTCGTCATATTTTGAGTATGATTAGATCATTTGTCTTCGTTATCGAAATAAGAATCTTCAGCCTTTTTTTTTTTCCAACCACCCTTTAAACAATAACATATGTTTGACTATGATAGAAAACATGGTTGGAGAGATACAATCCAACATATGAAAGGAATTGTTCCTGACTTTTATTAATTGTCATGACAAAACAAACAATTAACGGGTACCGTCCATGTTGGAATTTAAAAGGTAATTTGATATTTGAAAGAGTTAGGGATTGTCCGTGAATTTTTGTATCCGACATGGCATCCAA
>CAODLS011915384.1:0-10000 GCA_948243855.1 Flueggea neowawraea
GCACACCATAGTCTTGTTTCTCATGGCAATGACAAAGCCAAATTTGTGAGTGTCACAAATAAAGAGAAAAATAGAATAGTGATTCTAAGTGTTAGTACACATCACCCATCCAAAGGAGTTCGTTCATGTGGATATCATCGGTCACGTTTGCGCAAAGACAACATGGTTAAAAGGGTTTCAAGTTTATACTAAAAGCTACATGAACACTCCGTTCATTCATTCAATCGAGTTTTGGTTTTAAGGTAAAACCCTAATTCTAATCATATATGTTGATGTGCATAGATCCTTGGTGGAATTCTAGGTTAAAAATTTTGTTATTTCTACTGCATTATGCTCTTATGAATTTCATAGAACTAGTTATGAATTCCAACAACGTTAGTCCCTAAGTCCTTGATAAATTACAGATTAGTCCCCAAACTTTTTGAAAATTATAGATCATTCCTCTAAATTATTCAAAATTGTAAATAAGTCCCTAAACTTTCCAATATCTCTAAATAGTCATAAAATTTCTAGAAATTATGAGACAATCCCTATGACAGAAAATTGTTCAAAAAATGCCACAAAATTCATTCTGACCGTTACCCAACGTTCCAATACACCTACGTTGACTCTAATCAACATCAGGAACTTAAATCTACAATCCATTTCTCCAAACAAACTCAAACTCATTAGGAAATCATCCAAATACGAACCTAACCCTAGCCCATTCAAAACAACTTCAAATCTTGCAAACCCAAGTTTGATTCATGTTCGCCTAACCACCTACTATCGTGATCTAACATCCTATAAATTCCCATTTGGACATAATCAAACAAATTCGTAACCCAATTTCGAGATTCAAACATGAAAATGATGTAGTAAAGAGATTAGAGATGTTTTCTTACCTCAAGAATCGATATGGGAGAAATGGGAAGCAATGGGAAAGCATTTTAAACCGATTTGGAGCAGAGAGAAACGAAAATGAGGTGTGAGAGCCGAGAGAATTGGGTAGGATCCATATAGACCCTTGCCCAAAACAACGTCGCTTCAACAAATTTTCCTTGCTCACTCGAGTGACACTCATTCTTACTCGAGTAACACCCCCTCTTACTCGAGTAAGATTTTTTCAGATATTAATATGGAGATATGGCTCACTCGAGTAACCAATAAATGCTTGCTCAAGTAATCAATGGTCAAGTAATCAATGGTCCATTTCGCTCGAGTATAGCCTTTTGCTTACTCGAGCAACTCTTCTTAAAAATCATTATTCATCAACTCAATACTCCAAACGTTCTAGCTCAAAATGAGACGGAACAAAAAGTTAAAGAGAGTTTTATCAGAACCCAACAGGATATTACACTATTTTTGCGTATCTATTTAGAAACTTCAGGTACCATCGGTGCAATTAACTCAAAACAATGAAGGAAAAGTTTAACTAAACTTGGTCCATGTTTTACATATATACTAAATTAATTAATAATTAGTATGTGAAAAAGTAATTTTTATGTGTCTTTAATATATTAAATAAATTTATTTATTTATTTATTTTTAACTAACTCTAAATTAACCTAAATTAACCCACTGAAAATTATATAACAAAATTGTTAGTTTACTTTTCATTGTTTTATTTTTTTAGAAAATAAGGCTTTTATTATTTTTTTAACAAACGAAAAAATTATAATACTCTTTTTATTTTTCTTCAAGTCAATAATTGTATAAGAACATTCACACCTCGAAAAACCACCGCTCACCCAAATCTATCAACAAAAGATAAAATAGATTTAAGAATAGGAAAAGAGAGAAAAAGGAGTTACTTTTCATTGTTTTATTTTTTAGTGAAGATTCACTTTTGGTCCCTAAGGTATGGTCAACAGCACACTTATCATCCACTGTTATCTTTGACTCTGGTGTCTACCGTTGTCGAAAGGCTCAATTTTTGCCCTTACTCCGTAATGGAAGTACAACATAGTTGACGGATATTAACTGAGACTTTTTTTTTTCTCTGTTGGCATGCCTTGCTGCCAATGAAATCTACAATTGTTACCTCTAGGTGGTGGTCCAGCAGTAATGAATGTCTCATTTTCACAGCGGCCTTAGTTTGAGACTCACCCGTTTTCTTGTGGTTGTATCGGATATTTCTGTGGGTTCATCTTATCGTTAATTTTTAGCGAGTGTCGTAGTAATGTGCCTCTTGGTAACCATCAAGTAAGTGAATATTTCGCGGCGAGAAGTAATTGTCTGTATGGTCACGCCCAGTAGGGATGAAGACACTATCAGTAGCCTCGATTTCCCTTTTATAAAAAAAAAAAGAAATCTACAATGTGTAAACCCATTTTGAATTCAATTTGTTGTTATATTTTTATCACATCAGTTTTTTATTAAACTTTTTTATTAAACTCTTTCACTCTAATGGTTTATACTATTTTTAGATTCTCGTATGAGGCTCACTGGCACTCAACTTTTCATTCAATTTTCTTTTATAATATATACTACATAAAACATATTTTTTTAAACACAAATAATTTAATATTTTTAATTAGTAAAAAATGATACATTTTTAAAAAATAAATTACAAAAAAAATAATTAAATGATTAACTTTTGGAAAAAAATGAAAAATTAAATTTGATGATGAAATGGGGCAAAATGATCAACTTTCACCTATTTATAATAAGAAAAATAATTGAGAATTGCAAAATAAAATTAAAAAAATATTAATCCTTTGTAAGTGACCATTGGCAAAGGAATTTCTTTGTTGATTGTTGCTACCAACGGTCAACCAAGAAAATATTAAAAAAATAAAAAAAAATTACATTATCTATTGTGCAGAGGGCCCCACATCAGGTGGTTTGAACGGTTCAAAGCTTCTCGAACTGTTCAAATACTTTTTCTTTTTCAAAACATCTTACAATGGGAGTTTAATCCATTGGAAGTTTAATAGACCCTCTATTGAACTCCCAATGTAAATGATCTATCATAAAATGATACATCCTAAAATTTTTAATAGAAATTATTAACATATCATAAATAAATATTGCCACATCATAATCTTCTCTTTCTTCTCTTTTTTCCGAACCTGCAACATCCATATCCTAATCATCCATCTCCATTGTCACCATCGTGTTTCTCATCACAACCAATGTTGCAACTCTCTTCCCCACCACAAGCTATCTTTCTCATCACCACCATCACAATTCGATCTCTATCTCTTTCCTTTCTTTGTTTTGTTTCTCACTTCACTTGATTTGTTCCCTCTACACGTCTCTCTCCATTGCCATCTAAAATCAGCTTCAATGTTTAGTTCAAGAAGTTGGAGCTCTTGTACGGGTTAGACCTTGGTAACAATCAATTGGCGAAAAAATACAACCAGTGGTTCTCTAGTTATTAATCCCACATCGCTTAGGAGTCGGTTTGGCAAACATGTTAATCCCACATAGGTTATATGTAGGATGAGTAAATGGTCTTTTTGCTATAAATAGGCATTGACCCATAGTTATTTGGTATCACAAATCCTAAGAAAGAGTGTACCTTAGGTTTTGGGTTGTGAGAGTCAGAGGGTTCTAATAATTTTGTTCGTCCAAAAATTGTAATCTTTATTTAGTGACGATCGTGAGCGTAGGTTTATTAAGGGACTGAACTAGGTTAAAAATTTCTTGTGCTCTCTTTTTTTTTCTTTTTCTCTATTATTTATCCTATTGTGTCAATGTGATTGCATGTTTAGGCCCAACAAGTGTTATCCGAGAAGAAGGCTCAGTTTTAGGGAGGAGAATAGAGAGATAGAGTAGAAACAAAGCTACAAATAATATGTTGACAACGTCATTAGAAATTAAGGTTTCATTGTTCGATGGAAAGAGCGATTCCACATTGTGGCAGAGCACGATTCAAGAATATTTACTGCAGTAGGGTCTTGGCATCACATTAGAGGATGATAAGTCAAATGGCTTGAAAGATGGAGACTAAAGTACCATCCAAAGGAAAACTGTCAGAATTATGAGGTTAACGCTTGATTTAAAATCAGAACTCTCCTAAAGTTTTGTGGGATGATTTAGAGAGTTCCTGTGCATCAAAATCATTGACTAATCGACTGTGACTAAGGATAGATTTGTACTTGTTAAGAATGGATGAAAGAGGTAATATTCATGACCATATTAATAATTTTAATTAGTTAGTTTGCTAGCTATTGAATTTGGGTGAGGAAATTGATGAGGAAGAGCAATAATTGCTCTTATTAGCATCATTGCCTAAATCTTTTAAGACGCTGGTACACACAATATTAGTATGGAAAAACACTTTGCAGTTGAATGATGTGATGATAATTTTGAAGGAGAGAAAGAGGATAATGACTAAAAAAGATAATGGCCTTCAATTACACATAGCTATAGAGGATGATGAAGGAGAGAGGAATCACAAGAAATATGATGATCATGGTGAAAGATTGAGATCTTGGACTAGAGACATGAGTATTGTTGAGTGCTTTTTATTGTGGAGATACCTATCACATGCAATCGTGATATCCACTATTTAAGCAGAATTTGAAGAGTTTATAAGGGATGATGAAGGGTTAGCAAAAAGTTGGTGATTCCTCAATTAATATGGTTGATGTTATGATAATGTGTTTTTTGACTATTGTTGACAATCTTATTGAAGATCATTCTAGTTGGATATTGGATTCTGATGCTAACATTCATATTTTAGATATTAAGCTTCTTTTGACACTTTACACATGAATGAAGATTTTTCCTAAATCTATGTAAGGAGCAATTCAAAATTTGAAGATCAAATGCGTTAGAAGAGTTCGCATGAAGCTCCACAATGATATTGTCAAAACACTTCATAATGTGAAGAATGTGTCTAATGTTAGAGCCAATATAAATTTTTTGTGTGAATTGCATCTCATGGGTATAAAAATGTTGATACCGGAGAGTTTTGCAAGGAGTTCAAAGGTGATAGCTTAGCATTTCAAGGAAGGAATAAAGAGAAGAATATTTATTACTTGGGTGTTCCCTTAATGATGGAGGTAGTAGAAAAAGACGACGAAGACAAAGAAGAGAACTCAGTTTTCTAAAATTGTCAAGATATGTGGGAGAATTTTGGTAGGAGGGAGGATTTGTTGGGATGATTCCTTAAATCCACATCGTTTTGGAGTGGGTATGTTAAAAATACTAATCTCACTTTGCTTAGGTGTAGGATGGGTAAGGGGACTTTCCCTTTATATAGGCCTTGAGCCATAGTTATTTCGTATTACAAATCATGGGTTATGTTAATTAGAGAGTGTAACTTGGATTTTTAGTTTATGAGAGTGAGAGAGTTTAAACAATTTTGTCCATTCAAAAATTGTAATATTTATTTAGTGGAGATTGTGAACGTGGATTTATTGAGGGACTGAATCACGTTAAAATTTATTATGTTCTTTTTTTTTTCTTGTTCTCTATTATTTATTTCATAAGTATGTGGGATTGTGTGTTTGGGTCCCAACATATAAGTGTTAGAGTTCAAGACAAAAGGCATAAAATACACGTAGCCGAGATATTTACATGATAGCCCTCAAATCCTACCAAGGATTCATGGGATTTGATTAAACCGATAGAAGAATACCTCGACTAGAGAAGAAATGAAGCCGTGAAAGACAATGCATTTCTGATCTTACTTACGAACATAATTGGATCCAAAAAGCCCAATCTAATCTCAATACAATGCAAAAATAATCCTCACAGCAACTGTCAAAAAATGCAATTAATGATCACAAGAGTAAGAATTACAATGCATCAGGAGTGTACTTATAGTCTCAAAGCCAAAGATGCCATTAATTTTGAAATGAGAGTGGTTGTGACACAAATAGTCCTTACAGAAAGTACATGACTTAAGCCAGAATTACATGTGAATGTCATTTGCGTGCACAACTATCATAGGCTTCACATTATTTTGTGTGCGCAAAAATTTCTTGTGTTTGTATCTCTTGATAATCTGAAATAATTGCATGAAAAACTTCTTATTTGGTGTTCAACATAGCTGCAAATCAATAAGCAAAGATCATCCCAATTTTTGCTTTAGAGACTTGCGTGCATAAGTCCACTGTTGTGGGCGCAGGAAATTCCTTGTGACCTTTGGATATTCAAATATTCTCGTGATCTTGTTGAGAAACTAGTTGTTTTCTTGTATTCATGCGATTGCATGCACAACTCTTGAGATTTGTGCTTGTAATTCTCTTCTCTGTTTTTTGACTCTGAAAGTCAACCAAGATTCCACCTTTAAACCTTCTATCGCTTGCGTGCCTAACCATTTTCACTTGCATGGCTTGAGAATTCCTTGCGTGCATAAACTTCTTGTGTTTGTACGTAACACACTTTTTCTCTAAATACTTCAGGATTCTGGTAGATACAGCTTAGATCATGTCCTGGCCACTTGTGTGCGTAGCTTTTACTTATGTGTGCAATTCCAGGACTTGCGTGCATAACTCTTCACTTCGTGCACAATTGCTCATCCTGGAAAAAACTTGGTCACTTATTTTTATCTTCTAAATAAGTTCCAAAGTATGTTAAGCGCGTGACCACACACATGCATAAGTGTCTTTCTTGCATGCTTAACTAATTGTTGTGTGGGCAAAAGATCCTTAGAATATTTCTTGATCATCGTTTGAACTTGAAGTATTTCTCTACCGTCTTAGAGTCTTAGGGATTTGTGTGCTTAACTAGTGTTGTGTGAGCAAGTTCACATTTTTCAGTGATTTGTGTGCGTAACTGAAGCATTACATGCACAACTTTAACTTCTACCATATTTTGTTAATCATCAAAACTTAGAGAGATTTCACGTGTAAACCAACTTTGGTTTAACACTTTTGTCACATGATATTTCAATTAAGTATAAAACATGGATTATTTCACCTTAAATTACTTAATCAAAGTTTTTTGATTGCTAAGTAGACTGATTAAACAATTGACATTGATAACCTTTTATCAATTCTTTCAAGCATGGACATGCATTTTATCAGTCTCACTTATCAAGTGGTCAAGAGATATCTCTCAAATATAAGAGGGACAAATCATTTCACTGTCACTTACATTCCTCAACATGATTTATCACATGCCTAGTCATTGTCAGTTTTATCATTCTATTAAAGATGATGTTAAACTATGTCAAGACACATAATTCCTCATGTATGAATCTATGGTGAATTCAAATCAAAGGAATCAAATATCATTACTATAATGACAAGTACCTATGACATCAATCCATGTAATGCTTCTTATAACGGGTCGATCAAATATCATGTTCACAATATGTATCTATACTCTAAATGATATCTTATATCTATGATCAGAAATATATGATCATCTATCAGAGTATATAATAGTTTTTATTCATTATCATTCTCATGATAACAAAAGACTAGGAATAATTTGGAATAATAATATTTTACCTTAAAATTTTACTATCAAGTCATGCATTTGATGACATAATACAAAATCTATTATAGAATAGTTTATCACTATAAAATCAACATGATAAAATCATCAAATGAAATGCGTCACATTTATGAAATAAGAATGTAACAATGACTGTTCATTCGATTGAGCTAAGAAATATTAGGTACATTCTACTACACAATTACAATGTCAAAACTTTGTCACTTCTCTCACTAACACAAGTGTTGGAGTGACCTCTGAGAGTAAGTCCCCAACCTCTATAACCTTTCGTGTTTTGTAGAGATCTAGGAAAGATGCTTTGCATTAATGACTATTCAGAATATTGTTGTAGTAGTGCAACAACAACATATATCTTATTATTTCTCCATTATTTGCTTAGAACCCTATTTATATTACTAAGCATACATGGTCCAAAATAGATGCTTTAGTGAATCAAGAAACTGTCCTGAACAATTTTTATAAGATATTTTTTTGTAAATGAGATATTAAGGGTTTGGAAAATAATTTTTTGTTTTCTCTTTTTTGTTATATTTTTATTTAATGAAAATTGGAAAACATTTTAAAAATGTTTTTTTATAAACAAGTTTTTTATGGACAATAAGTCTAAATTCATTTTAGAATTTTGTTTTAAAAAATTATGGAAACCTTTTTTTTCGTGGAAAACTAGTTTTTTTAACTACTTTTCTACTTTCTTTTTTGGTTTTCTAATTTTTTGAAGTTAAACTAGACAAACCCTAATGGACTATTTAGTTAAGAAAATTTTTTAATTATTTTTTAGAAAAATAGAAAACAAAAATTAAAAAATAAAAAAAAAATTTCATGAAAAACTAGGGCTATGTTTAGTTGAGAAAATAATTTTTATTTTTTTCTATTTTGTTTCTATCTTTTGAAATAAAATAGAAAACAATGGAGAAATAAATTTTTAATGAACAATTTTTTTATTTTTCTATTTATGTTTTCTTGTTTTCTAGAAAACAATAATTTTTTTTAACTAAATAAGCCCCAAAATTTTTTATTGTTTTCTATTTTATTTTAAAAAATAGAAATAAAAGAAAAAAATTTTAAAAAATATTTTCTCGACTAACCATATTCTAAGATTTTGTCGAGAAATTAGGGATATTTTTGGCACAAAAAAATTATACTATAGACACGTCAACAACGAATTTCTAACAGCAACTTATTAGAGGGACTAATGCTTTATCAAAAATTAAAAATTAATTGCTATAATTTCGAAAACAGAAAACTAACTTGCAGAATATGCAAATGCTCACGAATAAAATAATTAATTTCCCTCAAATAACACTTTTTCTTAAAAAACACAAAAGAAAACATATTAAACAAATTATATTCAAGAGCCAAAGGCCTTGCCCTGGTGGTTGGAGACACCTGTTACCATGACCTGATCATGGGTTCGAAGTTCATGGGATGGGAGAGCTCCCTTGGATAAAAAAAATCTATTCTAAACAAAATCAATTATCAAGGTTGTGTCGTAGTGTTTGTCTCTTCCACTCTCCGCAGCAATATTTGAACTTCAACTGGGCAATACTTCATTGGTTAGCTTTTCTTTAAGAATAGAAAAACTTGGAATTCTTTTCCATTTGTTGGAACATTGATTGGTTAGCCTCTAATACGTGACCATCACCATCCAAATCTGCCTCTTTAATCATCTGCTCCACCTCTTCGTCGGTGAGCTTTTCGCCTAAATTGATCATGACATGCTTCAACTACACATGAACAAACCAAATTCAATTTAACAAACATACGTTGTTTTGTCATTTTCTTGCTTCAGATGTTCTGGTGATTTCTATTCTGTTCTTCATTTATTGAAAAACAAAATTGATAGAAAATTACATGAATTATCCATTTTCGTACAACCTTAATTTGTATAAAAGAATTTATAAGCCCCGATATTTTATTCACCATACGTACCTGTACTTTACGTTTCAGAATATGTATAAAGAATTTATTGGGGAATACAAAAAATAAAATAATATCAATTCTTAATCAACAAATCCATGAAATTAAATCACTCATCATAGTAACTAAATAATTAAGAGCCTTCCTAGAAGAAGGTTTCAAGGCCAACGTAATGGAAGAAACAAGATTGTTACAACTATTTTATTCACGTTGCCAAAAAAACAACTATTTTATTCACAGCTTGCTGCATAGGGATAGAAGATGGTAGAAAAAACTAGAAAAGTAAAACCAAATAATTAGCTGAAATGATTCAGATATTTAAATTAAAAACACATGCCAATGGTTTGACAACTAATTAAAGTTCTTTGTTTTTTGAGTCTAAGGGTTACTTTGAAAAAAATTACAATATCTGACTTGAATATTTCAACTAGCTATGCTATGACGTTGACAAAGGAGCAATATTCAAGATTATTAAGAAAGAGAAAATTCAAGAAAAACAAAATTAATTACGAGACCGAATAGTCCTATATGTGCATGACGGCAAAAATTTATATTATTATCTTGTTTAACAGAGAATTAAAGAAAAATTACTTTCACTCTCTTATATATGTTAGGATAATTAGTTCTTATGGTCTTTCTTAATTAGTTTAGCCACGAAGATTAATATATTAGATTAGTGTAA
>CAODLS011915536.1:0-10862 GCA_948243855.1 Flueggea neowawraea
CTTAAAAAAGAATCTGGCCTGGTGCTTATGGTAAAAGAGAGAGAGAGAGAGAGAGAGAGAGAGAATCTGGCCTGCCGTTGTCACACTGATTGCAGCGTAATTATTTTGTCAATAAATTTTATATTATCTTTCTGACTAAAAGAAGCACATTTCCTTCACTTTTATTTTTTTACGATCGAATAGATAAATTAACGACACACATGAAAATTGATATGAGAAATAAAGAATGAAAAGGTTGTACACGATAATCACTAAAAATTAAGTTATAAAAATTAGCACTTAAAATGTAATATATAATTTTAATAATATTAAAATAAAAGACAAATAAAATTTTCAGAACATTTGTTTAAAATGTTAAGCGAATTCTCTATTTATAAATGAGTTTGGTGTTTGGAATGAAATTTATGAGAATTATATTTAGAAATAAATTAATATATTTAATATGTTTCTTAAACTCATCATTGCAAATAAATTCAATATTTGAAAAGCAAAGATTTATTTTTGTCTTTATTACTAAATTGCCTTTATTATATTTGGGTGGTGGATAGAAAGTGTAGAGTATTGGAAGGTGGTTTTGTCCAAATAAAAGAAGTAAAATATTTATTTGTAAATTTCATTGCGATTTATATTATAAATTTAAAAATATATAAAACAATATGAAAACACACAAGAAAAAGAAAATCAACTAAAAGTATAAGAGATGTGCAAAATGCATGCGTGCATGATGTATGACTTTATGTGTGCAACTCTTAACAGATGTATTTTGTATATGCTTCTAGAGCTGAGGGAATTAAACACACGATTCCAATCAGGTTCATTATAAGAGCCAATGCAATTCGATACAATCGGAGTTTTGTCAAATTTCATTTGGAAAAGCACGAAGAACTCGCCCGTTTTCCAATCGTTTCTGTCAAACTACGTGACGACCATTGTCGTATGCTCACTGATATGAATGGTCTGACTTCTCATTTTAGTGGGCACATACGCATTTTAAATATAGAAAAGTAATTAACAAATGGAGAGAAATATGGAAATCCAGTGGTTGGGGAGGAGGGCTAAGTGGTGACGATAATATAAAATAAGTGGCCTAATATGAAAATGGGATATATTAGATCAGAAAGCTAGTTTTTGTTGGGTGTATTAATGTCATCACAAAAAAAAAGAACCCTTTTTTGACACAATCAAGTATAAAACCCCACCATTTTTGTCTCCACACAACCTTGGACATGGACACAAATAAAACCACCCATAAAGGGACAGCACTAAAAATTGACAAATCCCGGTTTTATAGCTCCGAGTCATTTGCTCTTCTGTTAATTTGTGTGCGCTCTTTTATATACTGTATTTATTACGTGTATATCTGTGAAACTCTATCTAAAATCTTATGTCTCTGCCTCAGCTGGCTAATTATAGCTCAACTTGTTGGTGTGTGGCCAAATATTAGACCTAAAAATTGCACCACATAAAACACACACAAACAAAAAAAGAAAAAGGAATGTTACTTGTTAAGGAGGACCTCACCAACAACATGCATGATTCATGCTTGGTGTGGCCACCCTCATTTTTCTGTGGCATTCCAATGATGCCAACACCTATCCTACGTCTGCTCTCTCATCCACATTTATCGGATTGCTACTTCAAGTTTTCCATTCATCTACCATATGCATGCATGATACTAAGTTGTTGTTAAAAATCTTTTAGAAAACAGTTTCAACTCTAAATCATTTAATTGAAGTGGAGAATTCGTTCCATTCTACCATAATTTTCGATGTTGTTTTTCTTGAATACTTGGTTGATCTATCAGTTACATTCTTTAATTTTTTTTATTATTTTAAAATATGATTTCTTTTTTTTTCCAAACGCCTATATAACTATGTCCAATAAAAATATGTCACTAATAATAGCGCCTGCTGTCTTGGGACTCATGCGACAGAGATGATGCAACTGTGGAAATTGAAACGGACATTGTAATTAAAGGAAGGAGCATATTTGTTACCTTCATTTAATACCGTAACACGTAACTCAAGCAAAGAAAGCCGTCGTTTCAAAAAGTAAAGGGCATGATAGTACGTCACCTTCAGATGTTACGGTCTGTGAAAAAACGTGAGTAACGAAACTGGGAAAATAGGCTTGTACAAATGTTGCGTCTAATCATGGTTTTTTCTTTATAAGTAGGAATTAGGATTCACTTATTTGTGATCTCAAGGTTCTCAATAGATATTTTTTGAGATTTAGACAAATAAAATTACAAAACAATGGACTTATAAAAAAATGGTATTTGTATATATCATGATATAATAATGGGAAAGAGAATTGAAAGTGTTAGGAAAATATGGGAAAGGGCTACTTGTCGATCGCCTAGTCGAGGGGGCCTCCCATACTAGTGTACCAACGACCAAAGGAGTAGATCCGTTTTGAATTGTTTAGTATGTTTGAATGTGTATTTTGTTTTTCTCATTTGTAGCTTATGGGTGAAGAAAAACGAGTGCAGAAGTAAATGAGGTCGTCATGGAAAGTGGGTTCTTTAATTTGCATTGGTTGACAAATCAGGATTCGTGGAATTGCAGAGGATCCACGAGAATATCCTACAAGGACCCACTTTTGACATACATGACGATTCTCCAAATCTGTTCTATATACTTTGGATTTTTTTAGATTTCTTGTCATTTCTCAATTACAAAACAGAATTCTTTTTACTTTGTAAAATATAATTAATAAATTTATAATTCATTATTATTGGAATTAACCCCAACGATAAAAAATGGAGAGTTTAATTCTAACAAAAATAATTTATAAATAAAATATATTACTATAACAGTTTTTAAAAAAGTGTGAAATATATTGATATAAGAAAATGGCATGGATTCAGTAAAACGTCTATAACTTTTATCTGCTAAGATTTGGGGTTTGGAAATTCAATTGACCGCCCATGTTTCCTACCGCCTCAGCAAATTGCCTCGACAGAGGGATGCCACTCCTCAATTATTTACTTGCATTCATTTTCGGGAAAATCACACATTTATGGCAAATTAAAAATGCCAAATCTAAATGTACCACCTCTAGTTTTCAAATATTAGGAATGCTACAATATGCTAAACACATATTAAAAAGAAAAAAGACCATTATTTTTAGAAAGTTGTAAGAAACTGAGATGTTTTTTTAAAATATTGATGTTTTCAAGAGAATTTGAGTTTTTTACCTAAAAAAATTAAAAAGTCTAATTTTTTTAGAAGGTGTACAAAATTGTTCATAAATAAAAATTAATTTAATAAACTTCGGTTGGATACATAAGTGTACAAGTTACTTTGCATTTTTTCAAATTAACTTGGTTGATTGGTTTACACAAGTGTACATTGGTGTATATGTTTTTTATAATTTTTTAATTTATTTAATGGTTTTTAATTTGATGTACACAAGTGTATGCGACATCATTTTTTGGTGTATAGAGATGTATACAATGTGAACATTTGGTGTACACAAGTGTGCGTGCATATAAGTATACAAGATGTTTGTGGTTTTTTTAAAATAATATTTTAATGTTTAATTGTGCAGTTTCACACTTACAAGGACTAAATTATAATTATTAAAAACTCCAAGGACTGAGTGTAATTGTTTTTAGAACAAAAGATTGCAGCAACTAGGGTTTTTGCCGCCACTCCCTCTACTGCCGACAATCGTCTACGCCATTCTCTAAGGGGAATAGATTGTTGAAAGCAACTCCACATTTTGTCGACTCTAGAGATCGTCCAATGTCCATCGCGAAGGAAGAGAACGCCGGAGCTATTGTGACTAATTAACCAAAGTGGTGGCGAAGATCGGATGTCAGCGTGTTATCAATGCAATGCCATTGTGCCTTCTTCTTCGACGAGGAGAGAGTCAACGTGGCATCTCTAATTCTCCTTCTTATCCGGTGATGAAGAGAGAGATCAACAACATAGACGGTGTTGTTCTTTGTTGCATTTCTGTCGCTTCCTCTTCTCCAATAGTATCTCAGATCGCAACAACCTCCATTTGTTTCCTTTTCTTTGTCGCATCTCAGATCGCTACAACCTCCTTTAGTTTCATTTTCTTCGTCGTATCTTAGATCGATCCTCTTTGTCCTTCAACAACAATAGAGGAGAAGTCGATGGAGACTGACAAGAATTTGAAGGGGAGAGAGAGACGAAAGGAAGAAAGAGAAAGAAGAGAGAGAAAGAGAGATACAATAGAGAGGAAGAGAGATAGAAAGGGACACAGAGAGAAATGAGATATTCAGGACGAGATATTGCCTTTCATTTGAAAGTGATGTGGCATTTTTGAGATGATGATGGTGACTATGGTATTCTACTCAATGTTAGGGAAATTGTGATTGTTACATTCCTAATATTTTGAAACTCGTATTGGCATATGTAGGCATCTACGGTTTAATTGTGACATATCACATAATAAACTCTTCATTTTCTATACAACACTCTTTTGTGAAAGTTAGTCCACTTAACCAAATATTTTACAATTAACCCACCTTAAAACAACAATTAATACATGACACTATGTTGTATAAAATATGTAAAATTCATATGAATCTTAAGCATGAGTTTCAAATATTATGCATATAACATTTCACCTTAATTTTCTATGCTTATAATACACGCAACCGACAAATATTTTAAATTTTCATGCAAATAAGCCATTAGCATGTGCATATTTACAAGTTCTACATAAACAACACAAATGTCTTTAATGGAAAAGAAAATTAATTTATTCATACATTTTGGTGGTGGAAAGATGGGTCAAAATATGGAGACAAAGATCTTGACCGTGAAGACAAAAATCGATAAAAGGGGGTGAAAAGCATGCAATGAAACAGTCAACAATAATAGGAGACGAAAAGAGTGAGTGATCAACATTTAGGCTTGGAAAAAGAAAGAGATCAGTGAGAGAATATCTGTAAAACGAGAGATCTTCTTTAACCGATCTTTTTTGGCTGTATGTATGTATATCCTTCACTTTTCAAGTCAAAACTGAGTGGCGTTTGATTGCCAGTTGGAAACCTATAGAGCTCTATGGAGCTACAATGTATCCTCCCGTATATCTTCGTGTCCAATTCTCCTTAATCAACTCTGAAAATAAACCGCACTTTCTCATTCTCCAACTCCAAATGCTATCGCCAGCCTTGTCAAGATCCGTATCTAAGACTGAAATTATTGCATCTCTGAAATGACTGAAATTTTCTGTGCCAATTAGCTGAGGACACGACCAATTAGGCACGGGAAGCAGTTGGCTCTGATGCAAAGAGTCCAGTTTTTAGACCACGTCCTTCTCTTCTTGGTGCAAAAGTTGAAGCAAGAACATGTTTGGTTTCGATACTGATTTAGATAGCCAAAAAAAAAAGTATTGCACATGTTTGAAAATTACATAATAATATTAAGTTTAGCCAATATTGAATTTTTAAACTTAAACTAACTTACCAATCAATACCCGTTTGTAGTCAATCTAACAACGTTTTAATAATGCAATGTCAAGTCCTTGACAAAACAAATTAATTAAGAAAACACTTTATTAAAGTGGGTCGTTAAGGGTAGTTGGAAAAGACGAGTGCTAAAGGTTGTGATAATTTGATTACCATGAGAGGAAATTTTGGAAGGAGAAGTTCAATCAAAGACCAAGTAAACAAAAAATGGAAAAATGGGACAGAGGGCCAGTGGTGGTAGGGCTCTAAACAAGTATAAGGTGGATTCACCAGTCATTGCTTCCTTTCTTTGCTTTTCTCATACCATTTTTGTCTCGTAACACGTTTTTTCTGTCCTTCATTCAATCCAAATATTTTTCTTCCTCTTCAACTCACTCGTTCATTATGACAAGAATGAAGTACTCCACCTCCAAACTAAACCCTTGCAGATGTATCCAATCTCATTCATCGACCTCCGAGCTTTTCCATCGATTTATTATAAAATAATTCGTACAGTTTGAGATTTTAGCTTAAAACAAACCAATGACTTAATTAACATTTAGCAGTGAAAAATGATAAGCAATTCTTGTTTGTAGCTTAAAACCGAGTTTAACATTATTAGCAGATTTTCAGAACGTTTGTTCCATATAAATTAGCGGGAAAATGACACGGTGTATAAGCTGGAAGTTTCAACTTTTCTGTTTTTGTTAACCAACTAATAATAATGTAAAAGATGTCAGTTTCTTGATTTTATGGGCATAAATGTTAGACTATTTAGTTTAAATTTCTCTTTTCCCCCCTCTCTCTTTGAATTTCTCTCTCTTCCCCTGTCTTCTCTCTCTCGTTAGTCCCCCTCTCTCTTCGACTTCAACCACCGTCACACCCTCCGCCACTACTCCTAATCTTACTATGACTGTCGTCGAACACCTCCCATCAAAGTCAAACCGAGTTCGCCATCAGATTGTTGTCGGATTAGTCCGCCAATCATCTATCTCTCAATCTTGATGAGTGGCGACAAAAGGCGAACAAATGATGTCTACAACTGACGACCATTCTGATTTTGTTGAGAAGCGGCAGAGGCTAGGGTTTCAAAACCCTAGCTGCTAAAATGTGTAAAATCACAACTAAATCCGTAAAATTTCATAAAATAACAAGTTAGTCCCCTAATTTTCTAACTATTAGCTCTTAAAAATTGCATATTTATCTATTTTTCAGTGAAGATTAACCAAATTTAAAGAAAATTTGCAAAATTGTCTTATTAGTCCCTAATTTGGTTTGATGGACAAATGGTGGAATAAATGTCTACCATATGCACACCTTTTGTCCACCCAAATTATTAAGATCCTATTGTTAAATGTAACAAATTTATAGATAGTGTACGCATGGTGGACATTTTTGTCCACCATATATACAACTATTTTCCACCTATAAATACTTCTTAAAAAAAATAAATAAAACAAAATTTACTAAGTTAACCAGTTCAAAATTCATTGTGTACACTTATTGTCTATCGTTTAAACACTACTTGTACAACCAAAATCAATTCAAACTAAATTAATATGCTAAATGAACATAAATCTTATTTTGTCCACTATTTGTACATTTTTTGTAGACCTATGTATACTTTGGTGCACCTATTGTCCACTTGAAATTTCACAAAATTCTAGATTCTATCATTTCTACAAATAGGTTCTCTACATTATTATTTTTAGAAATAGTTTCAGACGGTTAAAATTTGTGCTAATTACACAAGTTGTCAATTTTTGGGCCACCATTTTTAAAAATACCAACACATGTTTCAATTCTATAGAAATACCAATTTTTATGTTTGCTTTTTATAAATGCCATATGTTTGAAACTAGGTTTTAAAAATGCCACATTTATTTTTATGTAAATTTTAATTTTTTGTTTTATTTATTTAACTATTTCTCTCTCTTCAATTCTCTCTCTCTCTCTCTCTCACTATTTCTCCGACCCCAAACCCTAGACACCCCACAATTTTTCCGCTCCGATGCCCTAACCGCTACCTCCACCGCTCTTCTGCTCTTTTCACCGCTCTCTCTCTCTCCCTTTCGGCTCTCTTGATTCTGTCTCGCTCTGTCATCCAGAGGCGTGACGAAGAAGAAGAAATGATAGAGGCATTATGGAGACGAATGAAAGAGGATGGCAAACGTAACCAGAGAGATTCACGCGATCTGATATGCGATTGGAGAAGAGGAAGCGACGGTGGTGCAATGTAGACGTACAGAAGAGGACGACACCGCGAACAAACGAGGAGGCGAAGCGACGTAAAAGGATGAGCGAACTACTGGATGAGACATGAAAGGACAACGACGACAGTGCCGTGGTTCTTTGAAGGGGGCTGTGTCAAGGCTGAATAGGGTTTCAACTTTTTTTTTTTTTTTTTTTTAAATTTACCTACATACCGTTGGCTGTCATTTTTCCTTTTTTATGTCTTTTTTATTACATTTTGTGAACTATTATTATTTTTTGGTTTCACAATAATGTATGAACACCGTTTGTGAAGCATTGTGAACTTCAAAACCACTTTAAAAAATATTTTCAAGGAAAATTTTGTTAAATATTTCAAAAAAATAGACTTTTAAAAAATTTGGATTATATGAACTATTGTGAACTTAAAAATTGTACGCTATTGTGAACTTCAAAATATAGAATGTAAACTATTTTGTAAACCATTGTAAACATCAAAAAAATAAAAAAAATATTTAAAATTAAAAAATATGAACTGTAGACTCTATTTGTGAATCGTTTAAAATGGTTCACAATAATATACAATATAATGTGCATTATTTTGTGAACTATTGTAAACGCCAAAAATTAAAAAAAAAATATTTAGAAATAAAAAATATGATTTTAATACTTTATTTGTAAACTGTTGTGAACCATTTAAAATAGTTCACAATAATGTACAATATAAGATACACTATTTTGCGAACTATTGTGAACGTCAAAATCGACCCGAAAAAAAATATTTTTTAAAGAAAAAATTCGTTTAAAATTTTTAAAAAATAATTAAAAAATTATTTCCAAGTTTTTTTGAAAATATGAGTTATGTACTCTGTTGTGAACCATTATAAATTATTGTGAATTCAAAACATAATTTAGATTAAAAAAATTAATTTCTCACTAAAAAATTAATTTCTCATTAAAATACAACAATCGACAATTTCGCGTATGGTTTCAAAAAGATTGCATTTTTTTGTGTTGTTGTGGGTTTTAATTTTGTAAAGTCCACATTTATGGGGAGGACATGTGTAGTTTTCCTTAAGTTAACGGGCCAAACATGCCCAACAAGAAACCCATATGACCCTTAGCACATATGGAGGAGAGATCATTCACCGTGTAGCCGATCAGTAGTTCAAAGTCCTCAGAGGACATATGGTCATTGACATGTCGTTTGCAAAGTGATCGACAGTCTATCAATCGAGACGACAGCAAATAATAGTGCTCAGCTCTCCCCCTCCCCCCCCCAAAAATTACATAAACCACTATAATGATAGCCAATATAGCCATTTAATAGAAATACCTATGTTATTCACAAGGTTCTGGTTCTAAATTTCTTGAGATTAAAACAATGGGCATCAATTAGACCAGATCGAAAGAACTTCATGTCATATGTACAAGGGTTCCAGGAGAAAAAATTGGGAAAGCCTCCATTTTGAAAGGTTCAGAAAAGCATACCAAGAGTGGCTTTCTAGCCAAAGTGTACAACTAACTTAATTGGAAGAATTCTTCCTTGCAGTGTAGGCACGAAAAGCTGCAACTCCAACAACAGCAAAAGCAGCTCCAACTGAAACATTGAAACAAAACTTAATCATCATAAACCATCCAGTTCAGACTTATTACAAGTTCCATGTAAGAATACTATCCAAGGCCATATGCATAAATGAGAGTCATACAAACACTATTGGGGGCAGAAGAAGATGAACATGACATAAACAAAATGGCGTGATTAACAAGGCGGTGAAAGTGCTTGTGCTTCCTCCCAGTCTCAGTCTCAGGAATCTCCAAATGAGGACATTCAGCTGCACTCACAATCCTAGAGAACACATTATTCAGATTTCCCAACTTTACACTGACAGATATGGGGCTGTCTATTCCAAACTGGCGACAAACCTGAAAAGGAATCCGAAATTTTCATCTCCGGTGTACACCAGAGTAATAATACTTTCTACCAACTCAATTCTAAGAAATAAAACAACGTTGTGTTCCTTTTTGGAACAATCAATCTTCTAAACTCAAGTGTTTAAACACAAGGAATCTTCCAAGGTAATAGTACATACTGTTACCGAATCATATACAGTCGCTGGATGTGGATCCAAATCGTTCTTAGCCGCAATAACAAGACAAGGCACTCCATAACCACTTCCTTCTCCTTGCCTCGCTACCTCCACAAAAAGTTCAGTCATTCTTTTCCATGAATATTCACTTGAACTGGAAATATGACAAATGAGTCAGGCTGTCTATGTATCCAATGAGATGAAATTGAGAATAAAATATAGGAATCTGAACTACAATAACAATTTATGCTCTTTTCTGAGCTTAATAAACAATTTGGTAAGCATGAGACGGTGGACAAGAATAAACACATAACATTAAAAGAATTAGGGGATACTTATAGTAAGCCAGAAGGCTTGCCAATGTTGCAGTCAAAATTACCTATCGTAGACAAATGCAGCAGCATCACAACCTGCCAATGAATCTTTATTTGACAGGAATTCCTTGACTCCATCTTCTGGTATCTCTTGCATGATAAGAGTCTTTTTATTTCCCTACAAATGATAAAAGGAATGACAACAAAACTCAAGTGCAAACATTTCAATGAAGGACATGAGTGCACAAATATTTCCCTAAGTTAAGGTTATGATTCGACATATCATTACCATACAGACTTGGACAACTGAGGAAAAGTAAAAGTCTGCATTTTGAAAGCCACGACTGGTTGTACTCACCCCAAGCTGATCAATGACATTTGCTGCATAACGCACTCCCGTTTTCAAATTGTAATTTGTTGAGAATGGCCTGTTTTGGAATTGGCAATGGAAAGTAGTATTACTTTTAGAGAGAGGGAAAGATTAAAACGAAAAAAAACAATGAAAATGGATATGAAATGAGCTTTTGTACCATGATTTATAAAATAGTAATGATAATGATGAAACTATCAAGTGCATATCTGTCAATGAAGTAATGGTTCGACAAGAGGTTATTGTGAACACCTTTCTAAAAACGAATTCAACAGGGCAGACTTTCCAGAATTTTTAGGACCGAAAACGAGGCAGCGGAAAACACATCTTTCTGTTTGTTTCTTCTTACGATCAACCGATCTTCTTCGAGTTACATGAAGTGCTGAGGAAGGATTGCCACCATATCCAATGTAAATCAAATTAGCAAAACTACCTTGTGGATCCAGTGT
>CAODLS011915607.1:0-15098 GCA_948243855.1 Flueggea neowawraea
ACTACTACTACTACTAGTAATACTACTTCTAGTACTAGTAGTTTGTGTCATGTTTGGAGGGAAATTCAAGGTTGTGACCATTGGGAAGACCTTGTAGAGCCCTTGCACCCTCTTCTCCGGCAAGAAATTATCCGGTACGGCGAGTTTGTGACGGCTTGTTACAAGGCCTTTGATCTTGATCCCAACTCAAAGCGGTACTTAACCTGCAAGTATGGAAAGAACAACATGTTGAAGCAAGTTGGAATGGAGAATTCGGGGTATCAAGTCACCAAATACATCTATGCCACCCCTGATGTCAACACTATTCTAATCCAAAACGCCTCTTCTTGCGGTCGTTGGATTGGATACGTTGCCGTATCATCTGATGACGAAGTGAAAAGACTTGGAAGACGAGACATTCTCGTTACATTTCGCGGCACGGTGACAAACCCTGAATGGATTGCCAATTTCATGAGCTCTCTCACTCCGGCGAGATTAGACCCTCACAATCCGAGGCCGGAAGTGAAGGTAGAATCCGGGTTTTTGAGCTTGTACACTTCAAATGAAATCGGTAACAAATTCGGGTTAGAGAGTTGCCGGGAACAGCTCCTTTCGGAGGTGTCTAGGTTGTTAAACAAGTATAAAAATGAAAAGCTTAGTATTACGTTGGCTGGTCATAGTATGGGAAGTTCTTTAGCCCTATTGCTTGGTTATGACATAGCTGAGCTAGGACTAAATAAGAGTATTAATTCAAACAAGGATGTTCCGCTGACGGTTTTTTCTTTCGGGGGACCGAGAGTGGGAAATGCCTGGTTCAAACAAAGATGTGAGGAATTAGGGGTGAAGGTGTTGAGAATTGTGAATGTTAATGACCCAATTACTAAGTTACCAGGGGTGTTTTTGAATGAGAACAATTTTAGGGTTGAGTTTCCTTGGAGTTGCTCATGTTATACACATGTAGGGGTTGAGTTAGCCCTTGACTTTTTTAATATGCAAAACCCTTCTTGTGTTCATGACTTGGAGAGCTATATTAACTTGCTCAAATGTCCAGTTGAGCGAGCAGATGATGATCAGATTGAAGATGAAGATGATGACAACGACGACAATCAAGAAGTTCTTGATTTTTTGAATCGAGCAAAGGAGTTGTTGCTGGTCAATTTTGACACGTTGCCCTTAAGAAATGCTGCAACCAACATGGTGAATTTGGTTCAGTCTCATAGCTGTGAATTCTTGATAGATGATAATGTATTAGAATGCATGAACTCCTTGGCCTTGTGTATTTTTTTATAGGTGAAAGGAGCTAATTATCAAGAGTAAGTATGTGTAGCAAGATCTAGCTAATTAGTGTATATCATAATTGTACAGTAGAGGACGCTTTTGTTCATAATTTTATCTATTTGTGGAACTACTCCTTTCATTATTATATAATCTCTAAAAGTTTTGTTTATAGATCTCAAAAATTTTGCATAATCTTGAAGATTATGAAAAATCTGAACATATAGTTTAGGAACTTGATTTGATTGATAGTTTATTGGGTAACTAGTATGATTGATTGCATTATTAACAAAGGGTACATCATTAACAAGGAACTGATCATTGATGTAAATTGGTTTCAGAAGAATTTGTAAGCTATAGCTATAATTTGGAAATTAAATCTATATATGTGGAGTGTACCAGTTAAGCATTCTCCATCAATCCAACCTGTTTCTTAGTTTCAAGATTAACTTAATTAAAGTTCTTTATATTTCTGTTGTCTTGATGATGTGTACATTTCTTCTCTTTGACCTGGTGTTTAGTTTAATGACTAGATGCAATTGATCCGATATGTGCAACTGCATTATTCTTTGTGGATCATTTGGAGACAAATATTGATGACTTTAATCCACAATGTGAAAAAAGCTTTTACAATGTTCATCTCTAACTGATTTTTTTTTACAAGTCATTTTATTTGTTTTCAGTAGAAATCAAACTTACAACCTTTTAATGTTGAAATTAAATCCATTACTAATGAGTTACAAATTCATTGATAACATCCCTAATTGGTAATTAATCGGTTATTGAAACAAGATATCATAGAACTTGGAACTTTGAAACAAAACATCCATATTTTCACCATTAATTTGAAGAATAAATATAATTTCTAAATAATGTATTGGTTCAATAATACATATATTGTTCTTAACCAGGCTCTATCTCTTAATGTTTTTAAGTAGAGTTTATTGTCTGTAAAAGAGGAAAATTTTGAAAGAGAGAGTAAAAAAAACAATACTCTAATTGTCAAAATCATTGCCACTCTTTTTTTTTTTTAAATTATGATTAATGTATCAGAAGAGTGAAAGGAGCAAAAATATCTATGATTGAATGAATTGCATCAATTTATTTTTCCAATTCAAAAAAAAATACAAAATTATTATTAGAAATATGTTGCATGCACCTAAACATTGTTTTTGTGTGTGTGTGTATATAGAGAAAATATCTCTCTGTCATCCACAAAACAGATATGCATCTATGCATGATTAAGAATAATGCATCATACAAAGCAATTTTCAAACAATATATTATATAAATAATCACCTCCTAATCCTAACTGAAATAACAAAAATTCTTAACTAAAATTCTCCCTTACCAACTGGGTATCGAAGCCAGTCAAAATCAAGTCTCTATTAAAAATCTCTTCGTAGATCCATGGCAAAAAAATTCTGATGTGCCCACTATTTGGTACCAGCTTGTCATATCTAAAAACCAACCAATTACTATATCATGACCAAAAGAAGCAAGTACCTTGTATATATAATAAGTCAAATGCATTAAATTATAAATAAGCAAAATAAAATAGCTTCTACGAGCAAATTACGTATCATTAAGTAGCAAATTTTCATATTTTAAAAATGATTTTGACAAGTTTAAAACACATTTATATATTACCCAACATTTAATTACTAACATATTTAATTTAAACAATTTTTTTTCCCGAGGAGTGTCATTTTCAAGTAATTTTTGGAACGAACGAATACTATAGTAGTCGGTTTATGATACATAAGATGGATATTGTTAATTAAGAATCATTAATTTGTGCATAATTAATCAATGAGTGCTGCTATTTGGCTAAAATTTATCCGGATAAAAAGCACTTTCAATTACAAAATATCAATAATGTCCTGCAAAGGTAGAAAAAAAAATAGAATTAATAATTAAATAATTTATATTTTCAAGATAAATTGATCAAAACTCATAAAAAATCGTAGCTGACATAAATATTCAAAGCAATTTCCACTTTCACATCCGGGTCCATGCGCTGCAAAAGCTTGAGAAGCACTCCTGGAACAAGATTTGCCTTTTCTCACTCAAAAGACCTTCACTTTGCATCACAACAAGACTACCCATATGCGAAAACCCGTTCTTTACACACACAACAATTGAGAACTCGATAAAATGGTTGAAAAATAAGGCTTTTGGTTCATACCCAGATTGAGATATACAACAAAACAACTAAAGTTTCAACCTTTAACAAGTTCTAAGAAGGAAAAAAAAGGATTTTTGATACCGAAAATGTATTAGAAGAAGAGAGAAAAACAAAAGTAATTAATTAATCCTTGGCTTTGCTTTGGAGGTATGAAAGACCGGCGGCGGAGAAAGATAGGTGGGGTGGGTACGGCTAGGGTTGTTCACTTGTAGAGCCGAGATGAAGAGCGGCGGACAAGGATGAGTTTGCGCGGCAGGCTAGGGTTGCTCAAGTGAGTGGGAAGGAAGAGTCTGTGTGCGTGAGTGGTTTTGCACTTTGGTTGAGGGAGGGCTGTTTTGACTTTTGAGGGAGTTTTATTTTACTAGTGTGTGTGTGTTTTTTTTAACTTGTGAGTCAATACTAGTAGTATTGACTCTATAATCTATACTTGAATTTGTTTTAGAATTAATAATATTTTCAATATTTTTAAAATAATTAAAAACTCAAATATATATATAAATATAATTTATAATAATAAATATTTTTTATTTATAAGTTGTATAATTATACTTTGAATATTATTTTTTTTCAAAACTTGTTTGGATTAATTGAAATATTTTTTTTAGCTGTAATTGAAAGATTAAGTGGTTAAGATTAAGAATACTTAAACTAATGTAAAATAAATAATAACATTTGTGTATTAGATATTTAAGAAACAATAGCATTACATAATGAATATACTTTATAACAATTGAAAGATTTTTATAACTTGTAACAATATCATTTGTGTTTTGACTCTATATATTTTAAAATCAACAATAAATTTGATATTTTCTTAAATGATCAAAAATTATATGAAAAATATAGTTCAATAACAAATGAAATTTTTTTATAGTTGTAATTTAAAGATTTAAGTGGTTAATAATTTAAACATTCGTGTATTATACTAAACATTTGTGTATTATACTAATCATTTGTTAATATTTTAAACATTTGTGTATTACACTACTTAATTTATTTCAAGAAACGATAACATTTAGTGTGTATGTTACTTAATTAATGTTAATAACATTTAGTGTTTAAAGTTTAGGATATAGAGCTATTGATATAGTATATAGACATTTACAAAAAGTTCAATTGAGCTAACAACAAACAAAAGTTTTATATAGTGAATACAATTTATAACACCAAAATTTTATGTTGTACACCTTTTGTACACCAAAATTTTATGTTGTACATCTTTTGTACACCAAAATTTTATATTGTACACCTAAATTTCAGGTTGTGTACACCTTTCTACAACAAATTTTCACGTTTCACACCTTTTGTACACCTAAAATTAGGTTTACAAAGGTATACAAAATATGAAATGCAATGAAATTTAGGTGTACAAAGGTGTACAATACCTTTTATGTGTACAAAAGGTGTACAAAGCTTAAAAATGCTATAAATGTATCATATATAGTGAATATAGTTAGTTGACTAATGTTGATTAACTATATCATTATACAATGAATATAGTTAATTGACTAATATTGTAGAAACAATAGCATTATAAAGTGAACATAGTTGATTGACTAATGTCGATTTTTTTAAAAAAAAATTTGGGTTAATTGAAAGATTTTTTTTTATATATTTGCATGATTTAAGTTGTTAAAAATACTAATAATAAGATGTATAATTATATTTTGGTTTTTTCCTAAATTTATTTGGGTTAATTGAAATATTTTTTTATATATATTTGCAAGATTTAAGTTGTTAAAAATACTAATAAAGATTTAAGTGGTTAATCAATAATTATACTTCAATTAATATTCAAGAAACAATAGCATTTGTGTATTATAGTACTTAATATCTTTCAAGAAACAATTCAATTTAGTGTGTATGTTGCTTAATGTTAATAACATTTAGTGTATACTAGTTTAGTGTGACCTCCAATCCAATACTCAAATCAACCCTTTACAACAACATGAGTCTTTATTCTTAAGTGTCCCCATCATATGTTCTTTTATTTTTCAATATTTATCACTGTTCATCATTGTCCTCGGTCTTCATTTATCAATCTCATCTCAATTATTCATCATTGTTTATCTTGCTATTGTTGCTAAAGAGGCAAGGAAACCAAGTAAATGATTTATGTCCCTTTGTCATTTTCACTTGTTTGATGAAGAAATTTAATTTTTCAAGTGCAATCTCATTCAATAGTCTGTAAATTTCGGTTTAGGAGAACCATAAATCCCTTGGCACGCTCAAATTCGAGTCAAATGGCAGCATTGTCCTTTGGATATTTCTTCAAGAAAATTAAGGGAACAAACACAAAATTATATTGTAAGTCCAAATCGTTGAAAAATTAGCTCTGAATTATATTATACAATTTGTTTTTCATATAGGATTGCAACTCATAAAAACTACATTAGTAAATAATTTTTTATTGTAACTAGTGAAATAAATTAGTCCTAAATAATTCTAAGATGACGTAATTGCAATCGTAAAATAAAAGTCACTTGCTTGGTTTATTCACTATGTTTCCAATTAATTGATTAATTTTAGTTTTTTTATATTGAATGTTAACAATGAGCCTATTAAAATTAAGTAGTTATATTATTAAGTAACATGTCATTTCATGAATGTCAACTTATGTTGCAGAGACTTTTAGTTGGAAAACAAAAATGGTTAAGATTTCAACAATATGCAGTGGAATCAGCCACATTTTGCAGGTCACCTGTTGCTTGTGGAGTAATCAATCAAATATTTTGTGTATGACATAAATCTAATTAAGCGCTTTCTGCATTATGAATGGTGTTTGTTAGGAACTCCTGTCTTCATCACCATTTAATGAGCGTATGTATCAACTTTAAATATGAATGTAAATATATTAATGATGTATGGAAAACTTCAACTACATTAAGTGAATTTGAATTAATTTTGTAAATTATTAAATATATTTTTGAAAACTATATTGAAGGGCATTGTAGGCATAAAAATTTAGGATAAAGATTTTTGGACAAATATATCCCTATTTATCCGGATAAATTTTAGCCAAAAATCTTTATTGTTAATCAATATATTTATCATGGTTAGACGTTAAGAGTCATTAATTTGTTCTTAATTAGTCAAAATTCGAACATATTTATCATGGTCAAAGGTAGCAATTAATAAAAATTTTCATATGGCGAAAATTGATAGGAAATTCTAGTGACGCTGGTCAATATGTAAGAATTTAAGAAAAATTTCAACCGTGTTAGAATTTATTCGACGGAATTCACAATCATAGACGATGTTGCTTGATCAACGTTTTCGACAGACATGCCTTTGATTGAAATTAGATTCTTGCATGTCAATTGTGTTTTTCCGGCTCCGCTGATCAGTCACACGTTTTCTCAGCATACATGTATTTCTACTAATATTTGTTAGTTAAATAATAATATAATCTAATTTTCGACTCTCAGTGCTAGAGAGTACCCCAATACTAATGAGTTACGAAAGCATTTTTTTTATAAAAATCGGGAGTCACAAGAATCAGTGACCGCAACGGAGACATCCCAACTAAGTTGATACCCCTCCTGCGACCTTTTCATGCTCTTGAGCTCAATATTATTAAAAATGAAAGAAAATAGAAATTATGTCAGCCAGCAAAGGCAGTCCTCTACAAGACAGAAAAGAAGTGAAGAAAGCGGATCGCCCTGGCGAACACCACGAGAGACTAGGAAATAACCACAGGGGGGTCCATTAAAAACCACAGAGTCTTGTCGACTGAAAGATTAACAACAGCCACTGTATAAATTTGCTGTGAGAACCAAATGCAGTTAAGACTTCCATGATGAATTCCATTCAACAATATCGAAAGCTTTCCTGATGTCAACCTTCAATGCCATATTTCCTCCATAAGATTTCTTTTCTAACAATTAGAAATCTGCCGATGCTTAAGGAAACAGAATTGGTTAGGAGAGATAATGCGAGCAGCAATTACAGAAAGCCTG
Organism: Flueggea neowawraea; assembly: GCA_948243855.1. Taxonomy (NCBI): domain Eukaryota; kingdom Viridiplantae; phylum Streptophyta; class Magnoliopsida; order Malpighiales; family Phyllanthaceae; genus Flueggea; species Flueggea neowawraea. The sequence continues at coordinate 7,402 of CAODLS011915607.1, forward strand.
TCTGCCAGGATTCGAGTAATAACTTTGAAGACGAAATTACTCAAAACTATTGGTCGGAAAGCTGAAATCTCATTAGCTTTTGAATCTTTAGGAATCAAATTTAAGTTACTGGAATTAAGACCAGTAGAAATAAAATCATTCAGGAAAAAATACTTGACTGCAGCACATATATCTGAGTGAACAATCTCCCAAAAAGTTCTGAAAAATGTACCAGAAAACCCATCCGAACTAGGAGCACTCTTTGAATCCATAGCAAAAACCGTAGACCTAATCTTGTCAGACATAGGGGGTGAGTTACGAGTGCATTGATTATACTAATATATTCTTATTTCTAATCTTTGTGAAAATCCAAAATTGGTAAACGAATTAATGTGGTGAGTTGTCTTAAGTTTTTGGTCCAACTTTATCAAAATGTACCTTAATGAAGGAAGATATTTTCCCTGATCTTATTAATGAAAGGAACACTAACATAGGTAAGCATTAATTACTTTGGACTGACGATACACCAAATCGAATTACAATTGTGCATGAAAAGATTGTGACAAGACATAAAATTTCAGATATTTTTGGAACAAACGAACTGAGAACCATTAATTTTTGTCAAAATTCGAACATGGTCAAGGTATGGTGAAGAGACTGCGAAAATTGATAGGTAATAAGGTTGTCTAAGATTAAGAATTTCAAGCATATCAGAATTTATTCTTCATCAGAGTTAACAATGACGTGCCTTTGATTGTAACGCAGTCGCACGTTTTTTTGGTACTCTAATACATCCTACTGCATTTTGTTTTCATGAAACTCGAAAATTTGGTAAAAGAATGAGGCAAGTTCATTATTAATATGGAATGGGCCCTACACATAACTAGAGATGTAAACAAGTCGAGTACAACCGAGTTTTGGGATATTCAGGCTTAGTCCGTTAGAAAAATCTCGACCTCGACTTGAGTTTTATATTTTGTTCAAATTCAGCTCGTTTAAGAATAAGGAAGTTCACGAGTTACTCACGAGCTTATTTACGAGCTTCTAATCAAACATGCTTGTGAACTCGTAAGATTACTTAATATTACTCGCTTACATATAACAAATTGTGAAATATTACACGCTTTTGTATGTCAAATATTACTTAATGCAAAATCACGTAGTTGAAAGCTACATATAACATATTAAATTGTTAAATTATTTAAAAAATATTACAAATTACATGTATAATAAAATAAAGAATAAAAATTGTGCACATTACATATTAATAATAAAAGAATAGAATAAAAATACATAATTTTAGTGTTTGTATATATATATATATATATATGAGCAAAATTAAAATCGAGTTTCTTAAGATTAATCATTAATATCAAATATGTTCGTCTTGTTATAATCTAACTTGTCATAAAAAAAGGTTTGTTCGCAAGTCTACTGATGTATCCTAAAATTATGTATATAATCAAGCAAGAATGTATATATTTTTATTCATTACATCGTGCTTTTATAGTGAAATTTATATAATGTTTGTAATGTTTGTAAGGTGAAATAAATTGAAGAAAATGAGTTAAAAATGATGGAGAAATGATGCAAAGTGAAAAGGCTTTGAACCAAATTGTGATTGGATGAAGAAATTGAAGGAAAAGTGGAGCACAGGTCTTGGTGGCCAAGTGTCATGGCCGTGGCACCCAAAATTGATACCAAAAAGTGTCACGGTTGTGACATCCTGTAGTGCCCAAAAACAGCTCCAAATGAAGACAAAAGGAGTGGGGACTGATGCACATTCAAGGGGGCATCTTTTGGATCTTGTCCTAGGGTTTTGGGAGGATCAAGAGGAGTATAAATACACATTTTTCACACTAATTTGAGCATCTTTTACCACCCACACAACATCAAAAATTTTGAGAACCAAGAAGAGAAGAAAAATGGGCTAAGAGGAAGAAACGGGGTTCCTTGAAGAGGCCTATGGTCTTGGAAAGGAATCCCCCAAACGTTTTACTTTTCATTTCTTATTTTATGTTTGGTGATGCATTTTTGTTTATTAGTTTAATGTTTATTTTTATTTTCTTGGAACAATGGCAGTGTAGGTTTGGTGTTTGAATTTTAGGTTGTAAGCTTTGATGGATATTGGTTATATTTATGTATGGCTATTGATTTTTGTGCTTAGTTTTCTATATCTATAGTTTATCATGAATGTGCCTCATTTACATTTTTATAGAATGCCTTGGATTTGATTTTATGACTTGTTATTGATTGAATGATATTGTGATTAGCTACCATAATATTATTTTTAACAAGCCAAAGTGATGAATTGAAAGAATAAGCTTGGGTGAGGTCACTTGCATATAACTTGCATGGTTTTAAGATAGAAATACATCTATGCCTACAAGGTGTTCGATGAAATTCCACAAAGGACTTAATGGGCCTGGTTTGGCTAGGTGTTGCCGAAAAGACCAACCTAGAAAGCATAGGTACAATTAGAGTGACCTTGAGAGATGTCTTGGTGAGTAATGTGGAGAAAACACCCAATCCCAAAAACCCAATTCTTCAATATAGTGAAAAGGAAGTCTTTGCTTACATCTCAATGATCCAAATATTTTTATTTAGTTTGTTATTTCATTTTAGGTTTTAGAAATCAATACCCTTCACAACTCAAAGTTTCAATTTTTATTGCTTTCTTTTACTTTTTGATCATTAATTAATACGCATTCCCTGTGGATTTGACACCCAAGGAATACTCCAAGGGTTTTTATTACTACATATACTATCGTGCACTTGCGAGAGACCCGATCACCAACTAATCGAGCCTACTCATGAGCTTATAATTGAGCCTATTTGTGAACTTCTTAAGAGTGTTCAAACTTGACTTATTCACAAAATGAGCTTCAAATTCTGTTCAAGTTCAACTTGTTTAATATCGATTCGAGCCTCAAACAATATTTTGTTGAGTCAAGCCTTAAACACCTTTACAGATAAGCTGGGCTGGGCATATGGGTCTGGCCCGCCTAAAATCAGGGCCTGGGCTGGGGTTTGTAGCCTATAGGGCCGGGTCGGGCTCAAAATTCAGGCCCGAAGTAAATTTCAGGTCGGGCCTGAATTAACCAAAAATAGGCCTGACCCAAAATATAATAAATAAATATATTTATAAATATATATAATATATATGAAATAAAACCCAACATCTTTCATCTCTGTTACTTCTCTCACCAAAACCCTAGCCACTCTTTAACATCTCTGCAACTCAATCACTCTCCTCTCTCTATCTTCTTCCTCCAAAACCCTAGCCGCCACCTATCTCTCTCCACTCTCCTTTCTCTATCTTCCTCCTTATAAACCTTAGCCACCACACCTATCTCTCTCTCGCACTTTGGAGGCCGTCTCTGCCCTTCTCTCCCCAAAACCATGCGTCTCATTGTTCGGCGAAGAGTAGATCTACAAGTGGTTACGGCAAGCAAAGACGAGGATGAAAGAAAACTAGTAGGGTTGGTGTTAAGAAGCGAGGTCCACACCTGACGCCACTCAATCTCGACACCAGCTCTCTCTCTCTCTCGAAATAAGGGATCAACTCTCTTGTTGATGATGATCTGTTTTTGTTATTGTTATTTTATTCATGGAGGTTTTGTTGTTGATGATGATCTCCATGGTGACAAAGCTCTTTAAGCTCATTAAAACCTCTGAAACCTTTGTTGTAATTAATGTTGTTGTTCAAGAATCTGCTTTCTTTTTCAAATTTCTTTTTGCATTTCTCAGCAAAAATTTTCTGAAGAAGAATGCCTTTTTGATTTTGAAGAGGTGGAGTGGTTTCATTATGGGGTCGGATGAGGGATTGGATGTGAGGAGAGGAGAGTGATTGGCAGAGACGAGGATAGGTTCGAGTTGGCCCGCGGAAGGCCCGGCCCGCGCTTTTTGAATGGGCGGGCTTGGGCTGGGATGTCAGCCTGGTCGACCTGCCCGAGCCCAGCCCTACACATAAGACATAGATTCAATCACCAATCACGACCCAAGCATCCTTGGAACACTTCAGGGAGGGATCTCCTCGCACAAGACAAACGAACTGGAGGGCCCTTACCCCTAAAGTGTCCATCGCATGTAAATCTCCACAGTATGAACCCAAATAGCTTCGTTTGTCATATTACATCCAATCAGCAGTGAATATGTTATTCAACCTCACATATAAATATTAGCGGAGGCGGAGCTATGTAGACTTGTGAAGTTTGTCATATTTTCTATTTAAGTCTTTCTAATTTTAAAATTAGTTAAATTAGTTCTTACAACTTTATTTCTTTAGTTGAATTAAATGAATTCAATTTGAACCACAATTAGGAACATCGAATTCAATAAAATTTAATTATTTTGTGTTAATACTAACCAATTTTAAATTGATTTATGTTTAAAATTTATTATTTCTAGTGCTTGGAAACCAAATTTTTGTCGTACATTTATTATCAGCACCTGCTTCATACAAATAATGGCTCCGCCACTTAATATTAGGTCATGTAGGATATAAGATTAGCTCTTTCAAACCTAAAAAACCCTCATTATCATTTTTTCCCTTCTACCACACTATGTTTATTCTCATCATCCTAAATTATCACTGAAAGGAAAATTAAATTGTGTTTCATTATGTTTGAACACTTTCTCTCTCTTCTTGCACACCACTCGTTACTCTTATGCCCCAATCTAAATCTTAATCTAAGTTTGAACAATTCTTTAGGGGAAAAATATATTTCCACGCTCCATTATGTTTGCAACTCGAAATCGTGTGTAAAGAGATTTGAAAATTAAGTGGGACGAACGATAATGCAGTACCTTGTGGTTTTGTTATGAGTTAACTAAGATGAAACAATGGTCAAATTACATTGTTGACTAAACTTTATGATAATGATCATATCCTTTATATTTCTCATGAAACTCATGTGTGATACTGTAAAGTGGTACTGTTTATTATAGTTACTACCTGGCTTAGATGCCGTCAAAAGGCACCCACGTAGGGATGTAAAATATTCATATTTTGTGATCACTTAACCAATACGAGACACTTAACCAAAAAAAGCATTCATATCTATTGTGAAATTAATGATCACTAGCCACATAATAAACAGGCAAAGCTAAGTTTATGCACTTTTTATAAGTCATTTTATTTATTTTTATCAAAAATCGAATTTATCATTCTTTAGTACAGGAGTTAATTCCATTATTAAGCTGTATACGGATTTTTATTTAATAAATATTTAACTTGACAGAGATCGGCACACAAATATGATATATTAACGAGCTATACTTATAAAAAAAAGTATGATTATAGTTATGTCCTCAAAGTGATAAATAGTGGGATTTATTTATATTTAAAATAAGTTTGTTTCACTATCAGAAATGGTAGAAAATAAAATGACATTCTGAGGCTTCAAAAATGTGAATAAGATTAAGGGAAATATATTGATATTTATATATCACATGTTTGTGCTCAAAACAAATAGAATTTTTTATTTTTATTATGATAGTAATTAAAATTTAGCAAAACAATATTTTTACAATATGCACAAGTATCTTATTGTAAAAAAAATGGGTGACCACTTTGAAAATTAAAAATTTATGATTTCACCTCTAAGTAATTCATCTCAGGTTAATATACCAACCGCTTGGCATGGCATTGTCGTGAAAATCCCACGTTTAACAACAAGAAATCGACTTGGGATGTTAGTGGAATATTACATCCCACGTTTAATTTCTCTTTTATTCGACTAATGTACTCTAAGACTACATATTTAACATTTGGGAAAATATTTTTGGGGTCCCTCAAGTTTGGCTTAATTAATATGTAGGTCCTCGTATTTTTTAAGAAAGTAGATTAGTCCTTGAGGCCTTTTTTGTGTGACGGTGTTAACAGAAATGTAGTTTTAGTAAAATGCCCACTCTTAAAGTCCCAAAATAGAACAAAAGACAGAAACACTTCTCTCCCAACCGACTTCTCTCCTAACTCGAAAACATCCATCTCTCTTTTGTATAATCTGAAAATCTTTGAAAACCCACAAGAAATAGGCAGCGATCTACTGAAATTCCCGAGAAGTTGAAGTCGTTCCCGTTTTCGCATAAGTCAGCGACGAAGAAGGAGGTTTGTATTTTGCATTTACAGACTTCTAAATGGTTGGGTCTTGCTCTATTTTGTCCATTGTTGGTGTTAGAAAAGTAGTGTAGGGATTTTTTTTGGCTCTCTAGGGTTTTGGTTTGAAGGGGATGTCGGTTTCAGAACATTGAAAGTGAATTTTTTAGGTTTTTTGAAGAACGAGATCGACTGAGAAAGAAATCTAGAGAGAGAAGTCCACGAGAGAAAGAGAGAGAAGGAAAGGGACAACGAAGATTGAGAGGGAGAGGGTTTATCTTTTCATTCAAATGTATTGCAATTTTTTTTTATCTTTTCATTCAAATCTTTCCATGTAGCAAGTTTTTGTATGTGAAAGACTAACCCAGATGTTTTCTGAACTCTTAAAAAACAGTGTTGTGGATATGAGGATAGCATTATGTGGGAGATGCTGCAAAGAAACAAAACTAAAAAAAGCTTGATTCTCTGAGAAGAGCAAGAAGATGGCATTCTATAACTGCTTTGGGTGGGCTAGGTGCACTCCAGGGTGTCTCCAGAGGTGGGAATTGAGAGCAGGGGAGATTTGGGGAATGGTGGGAGGAAAGATGGGTCTATAAGAGATTGGGACTGAAAAGAAGAGATTGGGAATGGTTCAAAAGCTTGAAGCTTGAACAGAAAAGAAGAACCCACCTTGTTGATTTGAGTTTGAGCAGAAGAAGAAGAACCCAGCTTGAGCAGAGTGATTGGATTGTAGATCATTGAGCAGAATGATTGGATTGTGGATCACTCCAAACAAAGTCATTTATATTCCAAGTTGTCGACGATAACGAAGAAGACAACAATGGTAAAGCAATAACCTTTAATTGACAATAATCATTCTGGGCATATTCAAAGCCAATAACAGTGTTGGATGTGATGTGGAATTTGGCGTTCATAGTGATTGCGGTGGTGGTGTTAGGAATGAACACGAAGGAGGATTCGAAGGTGCCATTGAGGCTGTGGATTGTTAGGTATGGATTGCAGTGTTTATTCATGTTGGATGTGTGATTGAGTATAAAGGACAATGTCATAGTGGCAGAGATGGGAATGGTGATGTTGTTGTGGATTCTATTGATCATGGGATGGGGTTTCAATTGTAGGTTTCTTAGGATTTTTTGTTGGGAATTTTGGGAGGGAAATAAGGGTTTTGCAATGTAGTTTCTGCATAAACTTGTAGGTTTCTTAGGATTTTCAGTTGGGAATTTTGGATGGGAAATAAGGTTTTTGCAATGTAGTTTCTGCATTGTTTTTGTACTATTTCTGTCACGACCCAATCCCGGGACCGCGACCGGCGTACGAAATGAACCGTCTATGGGAGCCCAGCCCATCTCGCACAAGCCTCATAGTACAGAAATTATACTCAAATATCATATTTAAAGAAATATGAATAACAATTAAAAATATAATCTTTGTTTATTAAAAACAAAACATATATAACATTAAGTGCGGAATTTAATTTCAAATTAAAAAATTTGAAATATCAAAAACCTAAACAAAACCCACAGTAATCCGGTGTGTGGAGCATCTAACAAATCATACAAATGGGCCCGGTCAAAAAGGCACTGACCGCAACATCAAAATCCCTCACTGAGCATCAAAA
>CAODLS011915696.1:0-11382 GCA_948243855.1 Flueggea neowawraea
TAAGTGAGCTGGAGCCTGGTAAAGTGAAGGATAAGTGGTTGAACCTGGTTAAGGATTTGGAGGTCCAAAGAGATACTAAATACCGGGGACAGGTGAATCGAAATTCTTGCTTTGAAAGTAAAGTACTGTCTAGATTATGCATGATATGTTGTATTTTAAAGTAAATTAGTTAACATTTATCGAACAAGTTTAGGTGCACTTGGAGCTTCTTTACTATCCTTTTGGCATGGAGAACGGGTTTAACAATCCATTTGCCTCCACCTTCTCCTCAATGACTTCTCTGGAGAAGGTTCTTAAAGGAGGGGCAAACGGGACAGAAATTACCGAAGATGAAAAGGCATTAATACAAAAGAGGAAGGAGGTTATTGTTAGAGGAGTTCTTTCTGTGACCGTGATATCTGCTGAGGACTTGCCTGGGGTAGATTTAATGGGCAAGGCTGATCCTTATGTTGTACTGACGATGAAGAAATCAGGGACGAGAAACAAAACCAGGGTATGGATTTTCATTCAATGGCCCAAGTTTGAAACTTCTTGTTTTACTACCCTGGTTCATTTAAACTTCAGCAAAACATTTTTTTTGTTCATTTTCTTTTCTCATTTTTGTGAAAGAGGGTTCATCCAGAAAATAGTTATTACTCGTCGTCTTCTTGTGCAGGTGGTCAATGACAGCCTTAATCCTGTTTGGAATCAAACTTTTGATTTCGTTGTTGAGGATGGACAGCATGATATGCTAATAGTTGAAGTTTATGACCATGACACGTTTGGGAAGGTAAAAAGTTGTTTTGCTACAGTGAAGTTAGTCGTTGCTTCTTCAAGACTAGTATAACCAGTTGTTTTTCATTTTGGTTCATGCAGGACTACATGGGAAGATGCTTCCTGACATTGACGAGGGTTGTCTTCGAGGGGGAATACAAGGAACGTTTTCAACTTGATCAGGCGAAATCTGGATCGTTATATTTGAATCTCAAGTGGATGCCTCAACATATATATCGTGAATCCTGAGCAGTAGTATCGTTCATCACCAAGCAGTGATTAGCAAACTGAGGAACATATCCAAACAGAACATTCATGGTCCTGTAAGCAATACGAATAAGTCTCCTACTATGTATACGTGAGGAAGAGACTTTCAGTGTACATATTTTTTTCTGGAAAAGTAGGCAGATTCTTGTATCAGAACCAAGTATTGCGGGAAATGCTCATATCACATTCATACATGGTTGAAGTTAGGATCGACATTTCTGACCTTTCAACCATTGAAAAATAATCACTTAATTGCATTTCCAACACAGTTTATTCTTGTTCAGAAATTGCACGTGCAGTGATGAGAATCTATTTGATGCAAGATCTTAATTACTTTTTTTTATTGGCAGTCTGATCTTAAGTTAATATGGTGATTTTAAATTCCATTCTATCCGACGAGTAGCGCAAATTCAGGAGGCAGAAGGATATTGCGAAAGGAAATAATGTACACTGCATTCCCCCAGCAAAACAAATTGTTTTTTGAGTCGGAAAAATTATCACTCTAGAAAGCTCAAAGCATCTCTAGTTCTTAATGTACACAATACAAGTAGACATTTCAGATATCTCCACGGCCTCATTAGCAATATTCGAGGTTGAAGATATCATGCCGAGTTTCTTGAGAACTTGTCAGTAACTGACATTCTTGCAATCCTGTCAACAACACTCTTCAAATGATGCTTCTTCAGTTTTCTCCGTCTCAGATTGCTTCCCCTGGACAAATGTAACTTTAGATCACTGTAGAATCTATCAATTAAATATTTAACAAATGGTGAAAAAAAGTATACTCACCAGTACTGATTGTGCAAAACGAATGCATCAGTTGCAACTTTTTTTCCATCATCGTTGCGGTTCCAGTGGTAGTACGCATGTGTCCTATTCTTTATTTCCAACGTGGAATGCCCGTAGCTAGCTTCTCTGAATGCAGAATAATCTGGTTGTGGATCTCTAAACCTGCACAATGACAACATAAAAAAAAAAACTATGATTTCTGCTGTATGATTATAACAACCTGATCATCTATGTGCAATTAGGATGAAATTTATTTTCCAAATAAGGATGAACTTTGAATGTGTACTTGCCCGGAAGCAAGACCTTCCTGGTTTCCTCCATCTCCAACCGTGATATAAATAGGAGCAGATTTGTCAGGTACGGGAAAACGGTCACCACTGGACACGTTGTAATGTATATTTGAGATCCGATACTTGAATTATAAGAGAGAAGACAGAGATTAGTCAATGGATGTCTTTCTCAGGTGCAACAAAAAGAAGTGTATATGTTTCATAACTACAATTTATTGCTCGGTTGGATGCTTGAAAGCTAGGAATTAATCACTGAAGTGTTTTAAACATTAAAACAAGAAATTGCTACAAACAAATCCTCACATCTAGAGTCACAGGTGTTCATGAAGAGCAAAACAGGTAGGAGGGTGAAAGGGATTATACCGATCTTTCATAAGCATGGACATGACCAGCAAAGACGACGTCAACTTTGTAGTGAATGAACCACTCTTCAAAGGCTGCCCTCATACTTTCACCTTCCATGAAGTGAGCTTCATTGCTATTGTAGATTGGAACATGCATAAGAACGATGAGCCATGGTGTCACTTCCCTGTTCACCTTTTTGAGTTCTTCACTGAGCCATATCCACTGAGGTGTGTACTTAACTGTTCAGAGTTTAAAGGAAATTTGGGCATAAATCATTCGACATACCAAAGCATCTGCAACTATAGAGCAGCAGCAAGTACTTAAATGAGGTCTAATTGACATATTGTGAAAACCAAAGATTCCACTTTATTATTTAGTGCATCAACTTGATACCATGTTATGGTCAACATCTTCAAAATTCTAAAGCTTCTATGAGATTTTCTGAGAGAGATGAATGAACAATTCTCTATGTTGCTATGATTTTTTCCTTTGTGACAAAAAAAAAACCATACACACTGTGGAGACACGACAATAATCATACTATGCCTTTTCATAGCTAGAGCATTATGTCCCAAACAGTTAAGAAAAAGAGACGAGTCAAGAAATATATCCATTGAAAATTCTTATGCCCCTTGCTTTAACATAAAGAAGATGGAGAATGTTTCTTTGCTTGGCTTAATTCAGCGTGTAAACATGTTTAAAAAACTAAACATGGTAAATCAAACAATGTATATCAACTAGATACCAAGTAAAGGACAAAGGAGTTAAAGGTTACCAAAAGGTGAATAGCTGGATAACACGATTATATGAGCAGATGCCCGTCTGATGGCATACCAGAGAGGATGGCTACTTTTGGAGGCGAAATAAGGAGTAGGATACCGATGAAGAAAATTTTTAAAAGGATGTATTTCACCCTGCACACAGGAATACATTTTGTTAACATGGAACTAAAAAGTTAGAATTTGGTAAGTGATGATTGTGTATAAGCATGTAGGTGAAGGGAAATCTGATCACTGAAATACTTGTAAAATGTTATAATTCCAGTCATAGGAACGCATTGATCATAACACCATGTGAATAGTATTTATAATAGTGCCACTCTTCCAATATGTCAGACAAGGTGACTCATCTAAAAGATAAGAAGTGTACACAACTCATTCTGTTAACTGGCACCAGGTGCTCAGAATAAGCTGCCACGTGCCAACTTGTCCAGCTTAGCTGCCTTTGAAACTACAAGTTTGAACTTTTTATTGTGGGATTGTTAACTAATGGCTTTTAGTTAACTAATCCTACTATTTTACCCAATATAATGATTGTGCTCGCTTTGTGAAGTGATTCTGTAACCATGTTTTTCTTATAATCATCTTTTTCGTCTTGCAAAATTTCTTATGAAAGCACAGTCTAGCATTTACCATGTAAGGCATATAATCTATCTCATGATTTCCAGCGGACCAAATCCATGGTTGATAAGCTGCACTTTTCTCTAGAAAACGCCCCCATGAATCCCATCTTATGCCAACATCATCATACCGATATCTATCAGCATAAGAAAGATCTCCAACAAATAGAACTGTCTGAGCTCCACTCTGCATGTAATGCTCAAGGGTAGACAGAGAATTGTATGTCTGGCCCAAGTCACCTACAATATGGAAATGAATGCCCAATCATAACAAGCAAAAGAAGATATAAAGAAACTGTTCAGATGCATCATACATGCACTTCATGTAAAGATAGAATCATAGGCTAAAATATTCGAAGAAGATGTAGTTGAGCAGGTGGCATCATGCACAAAACAAAATAAGAGGAAGTCCTTATAAATACTGGTCAATCAAGGCCAATACGTGTTCATAAAGTTTAAGATAGAAGAAGGAGATTGAAAGGAAGATGATTGAACCTGTGAAAAAGGAAAGCTATAATTACATTGAGGAATCGCTAAAGTTCTCAAAATTATCATTGCGGTCTTGATAGTAAGACTGCACTGATAGGTAACTTCACACTTAAGGTGACATGTCTAAGTGGTATTGGAAGGTTATTAAGAGAAGGCCTACAACATGTTTTAGCATTTTTTTTCAGAGACATGCACATTTGTTCAGAATTTTACATATTGGATAGCAACTGCCTAGAGGAATCAACCCTCCTAGTTTGGGGAATTAGCATTATCCAATTATGTTATTATAGTCATCACCATATCTCTAACGACAAAGTCAAGATTGCAACATGGAAGATGTGTTATGGAACTCCAAATTCATTTAGATGAAAATGAGAAATACATAGGCAAAGGTTGAGATCAATCCTAGAAGACTAGGTACAGAAGGAAAGCAACTTACCAATAATTCCAAACTTGTAAGAAGCATCTGGAATAATCTCTGGAGGTGTCTGAAACCAGAATTCTCGAGAAGAATCACCAGACCCAAGCTTGTAGTAGTATTTGGTGTCATGCTGGTACAAAAGAAACATTTTAATCAGAATTTGGGGAGCTACTACGAGGCTAGAAACTTTTTGATGGATGACATGGCATATCATCAATAAGAGGTTTTATCAACAGAGTTATTTTCAAGATCTGAAGTGAGTCTGATGATTTTGCATTGCAGAGAAACAGATACATTTAAGTTATTCTTCAACCAGATGACGACGCTCCATAAGTGAAATGAATGCATTATCATAAAGATGACTCCTTAACAAATTACCTTGAGACCGTCAACAAGGCATTGATGAATGTATCCAGAGTTGTATTTGTAAAAGGTATAGTTTGAAACTGTCCCCTCCGTAGTGAGATCATATTTTCCCTCAGCTGTGCCATATTGTACTACACTGGACCCTGGTTCATCTGTAGTCACCCATGTAATAATTACTGCTTTTCCATCATAGTCCCCTTGGGTTATATGCACCTATAAAAGAAGTAAATAAGAGCAAATTCCAAATTACAATAGAAACAGAAAAAAAAAAGAAAAAAGAAAGACAATGGATGAATTGGATATCCTATCATCTCCAAATTACAACAAATTCCAGTTACTAGCAAAGGAAAATAGTTCCCCATGACAGCATAATTTATATACAAAAAAAGAAGAAATTGTTTGCATCAATCATGATCTTTGAAAACTTTTTGCAAAGCAAGAAACATTAATCCATAAATCGTTTCCCTATATGGCGATTCTAGCACATAAAAGCTAACCTGCTGTGGTGCATTATGCCCTTTTGGAACTGAAAATACTTCATTATCAAGAGGGATATCAACAGAAGACCACTCCGACCGAATGAAAGTACTCGTGCTTCCAGCATTCCCGTTGTTAACAAAGCCCAAGAAGGCAAAGCTTATCCATAACAGCTGTACCAACATGGCTTGTATCATATTATCATCTGGCCTGACTGTAGGTCAATCAGCCAATAGCAATACAATCAGCTGCATCACATATCAGAAGAAAAAAACCTATAGATTACATCAAATACATCAATTAAGAACTTTAAAAAAATAAACAAGATGCAAACTTTAATCTTCTTATCATTAAATTCCACAACTTACATTTCAGCTCAAGAAAACATAAACCCTTTTCGATTAATTCATAGAATCACAAAACAGGATCATAATTAAACAGAACTTGACGTGAAAAGAGAAAAAAAAAAGTGATCTTTACAATAACTATGCACATAAAACTAATAACAGTACAAATCTGAATCTTAAAATGAAGAAAGAGTACCTCAAATGTGATATGGTTTTGTTTTTGTTTTTTGACGGGATATGATTTTGTTTGTTAGCTTAAAAGGAACTACAGAGAGTGGGAGGGAGGCGTGGGTTAGCAGGGACAGTGACAAAGAAGAAATAGCCACTTTTCAAATGTTAGTTATTAATACCCGCTAAATTTTTACTAATCTAATTATAGATTTTTATATTTTAATTTTATCTATTTTAGTAATAAATTTGTATTAAAATTTTGTTGAAATATCATATTTTTTGTTTAATTTTTTAATATTTATTTTTAAAGACTATTTTTTAAAAAGTAACCCTATCTATCATATTTTTTATTTATTTTTTCAACAATATTTTAACATCTAATATAGTTTCAATCTAATTTTAAAAAAATTTTAATCAAATAAAATATTAAAATTTACAATCTAATATGAATAATTATAGTTTTAATATAATTTTAAAAAAATTTAATTTATAAAACATCTATAAAATTTTTAATTATTTATATAATATCATGATGTGTTTAAATAACATAACAAAAATTCTATCTAATTTTAATTAAATTTCAGTAAGAATTTATTCTAATAATTTCGAATATTATATATTTTTTAATTTTTTAATGTATTGATATGCATTTATTAACATATTTTTAATTTAATTATTGATAGTTAAAATATCTTATGTTTGTGAGATTAGTCAATTAAAAATTAAAAATTTATTTTTATCAAATTTTTAACATTTATTTTATAAAAAAATTAATTAATTTATATTTTAATTTATGGATGATTATTTTTTAAAATAATATTATTAAATTATAGATATATTTACTTAAAATTTTAAAGAGATTATTTATAAAGTATGATTGGTGGATTAGTTACGTAAAAAATCCGACCAAGAATCCGTGGCTTAGCCTGAGACACCAGTTTGTCGTTGTTTTGTAGTTTGTAATGATGATAGACAAGTGAACAACGTTGACAAGTAGCCATGAATATCCTTCGAACCTCAATATGACGTGGCGTCACATACCGTGGGCCCAATCTAATTGTGCTAATGTAAGCTGTGTGCATATATCTGTGAATGAGGCTTCTTCTTCAGCTCAACTGGTCTGGACAGGCTCAACACATATCATTTAATTGGGCCGTACGTTTGATTATAGATATTACCGATTTGGACTTCCTAATTGTTGATTCACATATATTAATTCATGGATCCATCATTTTCAATTCGCGCCGTTAGTGGCACGGTATTGTTTTGGCTTTTCTTTTGTGTTTTTGGTGATTTTTTTTATTATATTTTAGTCCTGTTGTATTATTATTTAATTGTTGTTGATTTATACTTTTGATGACTTTCTTTATTTTTATTATATTTTGGTTTAGTTGTATTGTTGTTTATTTATTATTAATTTATGTTTTTAGCGACTTTCTTTATTTTTATTATATTTTAGTTATGTCATATTGTTGTTTTGTTTAATTTGTTGTTTATTTCTAGTTGATTTTGTGTTTTCCCTAGTTTTCATTTCTTCTTTGAGTTTCAAGTGTGTTTTTTTATTTATTTTGTCAAGCTGTGTAATAATGTTTGCAATTTGTATATAAACTTTCAGTTCTTTTTTTTTTATGTTTGTGATTTGTATGTGTGTAATGATATTTGTGATCTGTATAAGATTATTCATAAGAGTACTATGAAATCTGCAGAAAATATATTGAAATCTTCAGTTGTGAGTTCGATAGAGATCTGATTTGATTTTATGTAATGCAAGTATGTTTTTGATTGGTTGCTAGTTGTTCGCAATTTTCGATATGTTTTGGAAGTATATCAGAAATTAAATAATCGGTGATCGAGAGAGATCTAATTTGATTTTATGTTATGTTTGGATTGCTCTGTTTTGGTGTGATGGCACTGTGAAGGTGTAATTTATAATGATGCATGAATGCTTTGGAGTTTTTGATTTTTTGTTTAAAATATTTAAACTGGCCCTCCTTTATTCGTAATTTTTATATCTTGGCAACGTCTATATGTATTTGACCTTTTTTAAAATAAACTAATTGGGCCAAATTTAAGAAAGTAGAGAAGGGTATTTCAAAAGAAAAACTAATTACACATATCCATATTTTAGTGTTGGAAAACTATTATCATCTATGCCGAATTCCAATTAGATTACATATTTCTTAATTTAAGGAGATAAAAAAGGCTATTAATTATAAAAAAATAGAACAAACAAATTATAAAAGTCTTGTAATCCCATTTAGTGTTGAAAACTAGTATCATCCATGCTGAATTCCAATTAGATTACATATTTCTTAATTTAAGGAGATAAAAAAGGCTCTTAATTATAAAAAAATATAGAACAAAAAAATTATTATGTCAATAAATAATATTGAATGGATATGCTAATGTATAAATAAATAATATACAAACAATTTATTATTATATAAATATTGAACAGATATTTACGATGCGATAATACAGTTAAGACCTAATGATCAAAATAATATAAAATATATTTATATTACTGTCATATTCAAAGGATATTAACATACCATTTTTTTGGTGCCAATTTCGTCGAAGATATTGTATCTGATATTTAAATGATATCAACCTACATCAATGTCATCATCAGAACTACCATATCCAGCAGTCTGACCATGAAATTTAATGTTGATACTATTCTAAAACAGAAAAAAAAAAGAAGTAAAAACATTTGTAAGCTTCTATTAATTTATAAAAAAAATATAACAATATATTACAAGTATATTTAATTAAATTAACTTAGTAAAAGCACCAACATTGTTTACTAATAGAAAAAAACAACAACTATAAAACATAAAAGAAAAATGTAGAACAAAAAAAATAAAATTTGAGAAACTAAAAAAAGAGAGCCTACACGTTTAGAAAAAATAGAGGGGAATTGACTAAGGGCTTGTTTAGTTCGACTTATCAGAAAGTCAATTTTTGAAAAATTATTTTTTGGAAAGTAACTTTCCGGCAAATAATATACAATAGTATTTAGTTACTATTTCAAATTTTCAGAAAGTACAACTTATTGTGTTTAATTAAAAATTGTATTTCACAGGAAGATGGTTGAAAAATATCAATAATATCCTTATTATTATTAAATTTAAACTAATAATATGAGAAAAATTAAATAAAAATTATTTATTTTTATTACATAAAATATATCTATCATAAGAAATAAAACTATAGTTAAAAGTTCAACAATTCTATAATGAAGAATATTTAAAAAAAAATTGGACAAAAATTAATTAATTTAATTAAATAAAAAAACATATGTAATATATTTTGGAAATCTTAAAAATATAAAATATTTTTTATAATCTCTATAAAAATTTATTTATATAAAATATTTATGAAATGATTTATAAATTTTAAAAATAAATAAAAATTCGTAGGTAAATAATATTTTCAAGATATATAAGGAAGTTGGACTTCCTACCCCTCAAGAAGTTACTTCCTCATGTCAAAGAGAAGTCAAACAATTGATATCTCTAGAAGTCCAACTTTCTTTATTCAACCAAGTAAAGTGAGTTCTAAACTTCTTAGGAAGTTGTACTTTCCCCTTCCACTTAACCCAATCAAGCAAGTCCTAAAAATATGAAAGGAAGAGATTATAAGGAATAAGATATAAGTAATTATATAGTCCCCGATAAAAGAGAAAATAGTTTCTAAACTACGACATATCTATATATTAATATAAATATGTTGACGTTAACCAGAGTTTGTTATGTGTCATTATAGTATACAATTAGAGACCCAAATTGACACGTAATATTATTTCAGAGCCTTTCAATAAATTAAATGTTAATTATAATAAAAAATATATCATAAATTATAATTTATATAAATATCATAAATAATGTATTCACATTAAAAATTTATAACAGTTAATCAGATTATATAGTTATCAATAAAATAATAGTAACAAAATTTTTAACTAAAAAAATAAATCAATTTTTTTAAAACAAACTTTCATTGCAATCATATATTTAGGCATAATATTTCTTTTTACGAGATACGAAGCCACAATGATTTGACTGAGTAAACTCAAACTATTAGGCTATAAATAAAAACTATGACCATTTGAATCAAACACAGCATAACTTTACTTGTTCAGAAGGAGAATGTCCAAACTTCGTCATGTTTCCCAGCAAACAACTAAAACTAATGTAAATTGAAAGACAAAGGAACTTGAAGACTAAAAGCTAAGCAAAATGCGAGAAATAAAATTAGAATAATGATTGGTCTTTGATGTGTGTCTTACACAGTTCCTCCTTTACATATTTATATTGGGGATTTAACAGTTATTTTCTAAGTCCTCGGCAGTTCGTGGGATTATCTTGTGACTCCACTTTCTCTGGCAACTTCCTACTTCGTGGGTGGATCCAACTTCCCACGATGGTCGTATTCATCGGACAACAAGTAGTCAACGTTATATATGATCATCCCCGAGCTTAGTTTCCTTCCGGTGCTGCTGCCATGTTTCTCGGGATGTGTAATCTCGAACTCGAGTTTGTTTGCTCAAGTACTAACTATCAACCGGTCCGAGGTTTTGCTACACGAGGCCGAGTAGGTTCTAGCTCGTCAGATCTTCTCGAGAACGTTACAACTTTTTCACGCACGCATGCTTCCAATGGTTGTGCGAAGAGTCGCATCGGTCCCTTCACTAATCTTCTTTTATTTTCTGCAGTAACATTGTTATCCGATCATGACATGTGTCTAGCTCATTAAATTCGCTTAACACTTTGCAATCTATATATTATCATAATCTACTTTTACAATCTAAAACAAATGAATGCACGCTTCGTATTTTCTTCAACCTTACATTCTTTGTGTTTTGTTTTCAACAGTATTGTTTATTTGCGATATGGTATGATGTACAAGTAAATTGCTAGCTAAAATTGACATATTTCTTATAAATCTGTAAAACATTTGAATGATAATAATATGTTATATTTTTGTCATGAAACATATTGAATCAAGCTTAAATATGAAAAATTATTGTTTATTCATGAAACATATTGACTTACTTAAATATGAAAAATACCAAATATGTTTAAGATGCTCTCTAGAATATCAAAACAATACAATGGCCACATACTTTATCGTTTTGTCACGTAAAATTGAGAGGTGGAAGGAATGGAGCCATAAAATACAAGACTACTTGGCATGTTATGTTCGGATTTTAATAAAAAAGAAGAAGAGCCAAAATTAAACAACACTTTTTCTTTTTATAATTTT
>CAODLS011915722.1:0-16690 GCA_948243855.1 Flueggea neowawraea
GCCTGCCGTAGCGTCTCCTGAGCCGGCTGCACCATTGTTGACTCCTTCACATTGATGACTACCATCTTTTTAGATTAGGATCTGCAATTTCATAAGGAAACTGTGAGATGAGGATTTGCTTATAAAATTAATAACAAGCCAAGTATAGATATGTAAAATCTAGAACCAATTTGATTGCATTAAATTGTATATATTTCCAAGTATATGCCTTCAGAAGACAGACTAAGCTTGTTTGCTTATAAAATTTATAACAAGAAAAAGTAAAAATATGGTAAAATTTCAAACCAATTTGATTCATTAAATTTTTGTGTTGTGGTAAAAGGTAGATTGCGGTAATAAACTATGTAAAACAAGAAAAAATTTGAGAAAATATCTTTTTTTAGTATATAAAAAAAGTGAATATACTCAACAGTTCAAAAATTAAATACTTTATTGCAAAACTCGTAAAAATCCATGTAATTTGGCAAACTATTAATTTAAATTCTTTCAGTGAATTAATTCTTCTGAGTGAATACCTTGGTAAAAAATTTCAAACATCAATCGAAAAGATGGATTATGGAGATCAAATCACATTATGGATATTGTATTTGTGATTATGAAGAAGGATAAATGATTAAGACGTCTACATTTCAGACATGAAATGACAGCTACATGCATACTAATGAATGAGTAATGACTAACAACATTAAATGCATTAACAACAAGCTTAATCATAAATACAATATATCTATCACCAACTCTTTCTTTTAGATTGCATGTCGTTAATACTGAAAACGACTCTACTAAGATTAGACTATAAATTCATTTATACTAAAAAAAATTGTAAACCTGAAGCATATAACAAAAAAGAAGAAATGAAGAGAAAAGTATTACCTGGGAAATGGAGAAGAGAGGAAGAACAGGACAGGAGGAATGCAGGTGACTGGGAGAGAAGTAAAGGATTCTTGGTAAAGGTGTGTTGAGAAGCGAGTATTAATAACAAGAAACAGATAAAATAGATTATGGAAAGCAAAAAGAAAGAAAAAAAAACTCACCAACCGCGCCTACTGACGTTGGCCATTCCCCAACTGCCACGTAGCTACTCCACTTGTTGGCATCCTTCACCAACCCCGTTACTGTAGCGCCTATTTTATTGGATTTGTTAATCAATGTTGACAAAGGTTGGTGAGACCTTCACGTCACAAACCCCAAATGGCCGTCATGTCCATTTCAAGTGCCCAGCCAGTTAATCGACTCGTCTAGGACGGAGTCAATTTCGAAACATTTTTTCAAGAAATGCTGAATTTTTAACATCAACACTGACTAAACCACAAAATATAAACCTTGTAAAATACTGCCAAAAAATTCAGCCACGACGGAAAGAATCAATTGAATTGATCATTGTGTTTTTCTTTTTGGGATCGTGGAATCAATTGAATAAATTGAATGCTTTTACAACTATCTATCTTCAATGTCTACTGCTGTTGAATTTGAAAAAATGGGGAAAAACTCTAGCACAGCTCGTCTTTTCGCTGCCCTTCTGAAAGGCTTGCGGTTCCGCCACCACAATTGATCAATCCCGCTAGAACGGTTATACATATTACTATTACTGTTCGTAATTCTCTCCATCTTCTGCGTCAGACTACTTTCGTTTTCATTCAACTTCTTTCTCAACTTGCTGTGTCGAGGAGAGGGCGTTTTCGGCTCCACAAAATTACCACTTGTTGATCTGCACAAATCCAAAAGACCGTTGAGCTTGAGCATATAAGGATTTCTACAAGATTCTAAGACTGAAAATTCGGTTCTTTTTTTTTTAAATTTCCATTCCTTTGTTTATAACATGATTCATAATCAAGATTATCTTAATCAAAATCAAGCAATGAATTAACCTCTCGTGATCCATTGGTAGTGGTTCTGATAACAGTTCCGTCTCAGGCTTGCACGCAGCACAGACAAAAATCTTTGGCGCACATTGTAACTTGAGACAATCAATGTGATACCACTCATCACATTGATCACAGTAAACCTTTGGTCTGTCATCATAAGGTTTTCGGCAAATGCAGTACAACATACTTCGGTTTCTCAGTAACTGCAGGCACAAGTTATGGTTAGTAATGAAACCATATAGAGGTATTCAGCTGCAATATGTTTCAATTTTATACCTTAAGTTCCTTTTCTAGGTAAACAGGCAATTTTTCACCCTCCAAAATAAGTTCAAATACTTTGTCTAAGCCAAGAGCTCCAGAATCCATCACAACCTGTTAACGGCAACTCAAAACCATCAAATAAAAACCAAAATAAATTAAATGGAAGTTCATTAGCAACATTTTATCAACCTTCTTGGCACGATTTGCCCATTGCAAGCCAATCTGCTTCAAGTCCGTTAGTTTCTGACTATAGAAATCTTTAGAAGGTATGTCTATAGCCAGTCCCTGCCACAAATTTACGAAAAGCATTTATCAATCCAAAATTCAAGACATATATAAAAATGAAATAACTATAATCCAAGAGTGCAAAATAAGAAGAGGACAATAAGTAAGAGATACGCCCATGCCTCTTACAGCAAAGATTGCATTGAATAGGATGAAAAGTCCAGAATCCATATTATGCCACATCAAAATGGCCGACCACAGTAATAAAGATGGTAAGTGTGGTTTATGATACGGTATTTTTTACCTCTTAAATTAACTCTAATCTTTTAAATGTTAACACTTGTTTCATAATGCAACTATAATTATATTGGATCAAAAAATCGTATTTTTAATCAATCCACTATTTGCCTTTTGGTTGTAACCATGCATTTGAACGAAAAACCTATAAGGGCTCCAGGAAACATTAGGAAAATATTACATACCAAACTACACAAAGTTCTTACAGTAACTTAAGTCTCCCCCCATCCCCCCAAAAGAAAATCACAGACAAGTTATACTAGCAATTATCCACCAACTAAATATATATAATAAAAACAAGGGTGAAGGTGTACTTGTCAAAAGCAGACACTAAGTATTTTTATCTGCAGATACCTCTTTGATATGCAACTGAATCTGTTTCATACTGGGCTTCTGAGAACCTTCGAATAATCTCTTAACTCTAACCCTCCACCAATATCTAGCTAACGCCAGCTGAAGGTCACAACTATCTTGATGATCATATACACCTCCCACTCTAGAGGCCTGCAAAAGAAAATCACTTACAATGAAGGAAGTTCTACTAACTGTTGCATAAAATGAATATTTTCTCATGCCACTGGCATTTCTGCTAGTTTACGAAGGGCAGTTATAGCTTCTAGAAGTCACCAATCAATAATGCGCAAACCCAGAAATAATCAAATTCAAAAAGTATAGGATCAGAAATAATTAACTTCAAGCATAATATTATACCACCTAGGAACTGTGAATCAGATTTCTTTGCTTCTTACAGGGGAAAAAAAGAAGAGAGGATACCTTTAGCGCAACAGTTAATTTTCCAGAGACAGCTTGGAGATCCTCGTCTATACAAGACAATGAAAAATCCAGAATGTCTCTCAAACACGCTTTACATTCAAGACCTTTCGTCACAACCTGACGTAAGGCATCCTTTTCTTCAATCCTATGAAAAGACCAACAAACATACGATTAAATCAGATGTCTGGTTGCCACCCATTGTAACGAAATAATTAGAGAAAGCTAGAGTTGCACATGCTCTTTTATAAAACATCAAAATGTTGCAATTAAGCAACTAAAATAATTAACAGACTGTTATTTTGACTCAAATGAACACAATATTTGGAAATATGGGCTCAGTTACAAGATGAATGCACAATATTCCTTTCACTATATTTTAAAATTTCTCAAAATTAATGTACAAGTTGATAAATTGAACCAATATTTTCCAAAATATGTGAAAAAATATATGGTTGATCGTTTTCGTGCAACCCCTAAATATTGACCATTAAAAAGTTATGTCCAATCGGTTTAACCACCCACATGAACTACAACAAAGCAAATCAACACGTATTATAGTAGGATGCTTCCTACTGCAATGCATTACACTATAGAAAAATCTTCAGCGTCAGACAGAAGCTCCACCAGCTTTCTCAAGTCGGCTCGAGCGTGTTCAGACTTCTGTACCAAGCAAATAAACAGTGGTGAACATAGAAGCTTCTTCATGAAAAACAGTACTGAGAAACAAGAATGATTATGAACACAAACCAGATAATTGTCTCCATCTTGGGATATTGATCCACTCTTCAAAATAAGGCAATAAGGACAAATATATGGTTCCGCAATATTTGCATGACCAATTTCTGGCTCTAGACAGTGCAAATGATAGCTGATGAAGCACAGGTACCAAGGCATGAGGTGACAAAGATGTCATAATAAGGTATATAATTCAAAACATTTAAGACTGCAATATCACAGAAATATACAGAATCCGACCAGCATGTCAAAAGAGTAGACACAACATTCAGAATCACAAGTCAAGAATACATAGCAACTTAAGTGCATAACTTGCTAATGTAAGAAAGGTACTTCTAACTAGTAAAACAGCAAAAAATACCTTACCAGTCTTTGCATATTGAACAAATTAGCAATTGCTGATCTTCAGTACAACCATTAGAGCAAATGCAAAGGTTTCTTGCTTTACCACTCTGCGAGTTTCCATAGATGCACAAAGATGCATCCAAACATTTTGTAACCTGTATAATATTGTAAGGGATTTCAGTTTGCTGGCAACATTGCAAATTGTGAAAGCCATTAATTGCTGACAGTAACCTTTTGTAAAGCACCAAGCAGTGGACCCCCCTCATCCAGAAAAATCCCGACAATCTCCGTGCACTGTTTTCTCCATGTCTCGACCTTCCTGATTTCAGATAAAACCAAATCCATGGCTGAACAACTGAAAGCGGCAGCCTTCCCAGACTCCTAAACATGAAAGTTCAAGTTAATATAATACAGTAAGCATAAAACACTTAAAAGAAAAATGGACATAATAGATATCCAAATCAGAAGAAACTAATATGAATTTAGACTAAAAAGGTAAGATTAGTATGACGTCTCAATAAATTCAACACATTAACATAAAAACACATGATGATAAAAAATAACACCACAAGGAAATATGTCATACCTCAAGTTCTAGTATTGCAGACCAAGATCGTTCTGCTGAGTTTAGGCTATAGAATCGATCCACTTTATCTTGCCATAACCTATATTGGTACAGACAAAGATGTGCAAACTGTCAATGAATAGTGTTCACTAACTTTCTAGAAAACATATAAGAATAGTAAAATATACATAATCACAAGAACCTTCATGCTACGCTCACTTCTTGCTCATATTAGGGGAACCAACAAGTAACATCCTTGTTCATTCATTTTTTTTTTCATTCATTTTTTTCCTTTTACTTCTACTCTACCAGATGGTTGAGAAAGCCATTCCATGGTTTGCAAATGAAATATGCAGTATGGGAGTTGTCTATCAAGCTGGTAGTGCAATAAGAAGGATTGCACAGAAGGATCTTTCCTAGGCAGAGAAAACTTTCTAAAACCTCAAAAATTTCCTGCAGCCCTTCATATTTATGATGTGTTTATGATTAAGTGCTAAATACGTCCAAGCATAATAATTAAATTATTCAAAACCATTAAACCATGTTGCCATAGAAGTAACAAAATAAGAAATTCTAAGCTGAAGGAAAAAAAAAAACAGAAAATGATATTCTAATTTATCAGAGGCCCACTGTTATATAAAAATATCTAACAAAGAAGCCAAACTGCCATAAAAAGCATTGTTATAGCATACAAGAAAAACAACTATATCCCAACATAAACTTCTCAACTGCAACATGAAACAGCTGAAAAATGTACTCATGTACCAAACCCCTGAATAAATAGTTTTGTCATAGCAGTTCACACAGAAGAATAGAATTATGTTTTACTCAAGAATGTTAAGAGAATAAGATATTTGCATGAAGGATCTCAGAATCAAACACATTGGGTGATAGAATAAGTATAAATCTAGAAAATTAACACATTAAAAAATAACTATAATGAATATTATCCGAGAAATACAGAGGATGAACCTCAGCTAAGAATCAGAAAACTGGAAAAAAAACAAAAAATAAATATTTTCAAAATGAACAGACTCACTTGTGTTCTCGAATAGCATTAAGGAGTTGATCAACAATCACTGGAAAGGAGAGAGTTTTCTTCTGCGATTAAAGCATATTAATTAACAAAAAAATCAATAGGAAGTCTTGAATAACAAGCAGAAGCTGTACAGTAAGAAGTAAAACGCAAGCAAATATTATAAATTTTAAATACCTGAGATTCAGCAAGAACTTCTACAGCAGCCTCCAACTTGCATCTCTCAAAATTGCTGCCCCTTGAAATTACCATCAAGGCATTCCGAAGCCATTTGACCCCATCAACTAACGATGTCCACAGAGTACTAGAGACACATGAAGTAGAAAGGCGTTCTGCAGCGTCCATCAAACTCTCAACATCCTATAGAATAGAACAGACAAAAAACCTCAACAGATGAGCCAAACAGAAATAATCTTACTTCTCGCCCAAGGAAAATGAAGAAAGAAAAAGTTTCAACATCAAGGAAACAAGAAAAGAACAAGATCATAAAAGCTAGGTCCACTAACAACTACAGTTAAATGAACTGCAGGAGTGATATATCTAGAAGAAATATATGAAGCGAATACAAGCACTAAACGCCAAGCAGATGGGAGGGGGATTAGATACACCAAAGAGATATATATTTCACCACCATGCATGACAATGCATGTGTCATGCATCTACAAATTGAATTCTACACAACTCAAAACAACATGTCTCTTTATCTTTAAAAAAAAAAGAATTGCGAAACAATTAATCTTTGGGAAGGGCATCTTTTTTTCCAAAAGTGACGTCAAAATAATTTCAACATGAATGGAGAAAATTTTCTTGACCTCGAAACAGGGACCAGTCGAGCAGAAAGAAAGAACCCTAGCACACCATTGCAGCAGAGAATAGGTATTCTGTAGTTTTGGAATCTCAGAAAAGTCAAAACCAAGAGATGAGCCAGCCTTCACGACGGATTCAGTGCTACTATTCAATTGTTCAACTTTCTGGAGGAGCTCATCAATCTTCTGATCACCAATATAACTAATACTGAAAACGCATTCCGCTTCCTGCATTATGGAGGACGCAAGTTGCTCCCATTCATCACAGTTCTTTAAAACTAGTTCAAGCTTCTCACGATCTTTTAAAGATATCTTCAGCAGCTTCGATTGCGCTACCAACTCCTGCATAACTTGGTAAATGTTTACTTATTGTGATCACCAATTTTTTTACTCAATGAACTGCCTGGACACAAGACAAACCTTCAAGGTCTCAAGTTTTAGCAAAGAACAACACCCCTGCAAGTTGGAAGAATGCAACTCCAAAAACGGCCCAGAATTATATAACCAGGTGTTAGCCATCACTATCGCATCATGGATAGAACTTAAAGAAGGTAGAATCACAGATATATTCTCTGAACTCCTGAGAGAAAAAGAAAAGAATAAAATTATTTTTGACAAGAAAGAGCCCAAGAAATTCATCAGTGAAAAAGAACATGTAAACCATCAAATCAGAAGAAAAAAAAAACATGGAAGTCAGACACAAAACCTTATTATGTCCTTGAAGTCTGACATCTGAGCACCATGTGTGAGAAGTTCTGATGCTCTTTGCTCCCAAAGTAAAGCAGCAGCGAGTACTTCAGAAATATCAATAAATAACTTCTCTTTCTCAATCTGTAATCTGCGTGGAAATTAAAAGAAAAAAGTATGCAAAAAATGTCAACCCAACATATAATATCTTTGTTACAACCAGTGTACCAGAACTATGAGAAAAAGAAGCCATACACAGCAGCTTCAACCATCAGTTGCTGAATGAATTCCAAAGGCATTTTACTATCACGTGCCTATATAAAAATGTGCAGAGAAAATTAGTAAAGAAGTTAATGATAATAGTTTTCTGAGCATCAATCTGCAGGTAAATATAGCATTGACTGTCCAGTCATTAAAACCATCAGGCTTAGGGGAAAGAACAAGAGACCAGTTACTGTACGGGAGAAGTTGGATGCAGGAGGTCCGGGCAACAGTGTAGATGTGTTTTTACAATACTAATCCATCTCCACCATTAAATTGTCCACGTCACCCACATCATTTTTATAGCGTACAAGCATTGTGATTGGTCAGACAAGTTGTATAAATAGTGGAAAGTGGACAAAAACAAACAGTAGTGATTTATTGAATTTGTGGAAAAGCATCCACACAGTCCCCATATCTCCTGTATGCAAACTCTCCCATACCGTAACTAATGTCAAAGAACAAACCAAAAGACAAAGGTGAGTTTCTTATATTATAACAGTCAAGGACAAGTTACCTTCAGAGCTTTTTCTCTGCAACATGCCTTCTTCAACTCAACCTCAAGAAGAGGTAATTCATCAACTATCAAAGGAATGAGCACATGTTAAGACAGTGTAAAACGAAACAAAAAAGAAATCTAGTATTTGAAACAGCAAACCTTGAATCCTCAAAGACGCTCTGTCTTTCAAAAGGCTATTTAATTCATTAACCACGTTATTTTGATCCTCCCTTTGATGTGCATTCATAAAAATATCATTAAAGCGGGCAGTCCAAGAAATCGCATTGGAGTACTGTTGCTTTAGAAGTATCATTTCCGATACATTAACAGTAAAGTTATCAAATTCTTTAAGAACCACTTCAACATCCTGCATCAAATGAAAAATCACCCCCTTGAACTCCAATGACCAGCTAGAATTCAGAAAGCACGAAACATAAATAAATAAATAAATAAAAGAAGACAAACCATTAGACTCATGGGACCTTTCAAAATTTCACAACACCGGGCCTGACACAATTCAGTTTGCCTTGCTAGATCCAAAATCAGTTCTGCTTCTGAAAATTGAACTTGAAGGTCCTCTATCTATATAACAAAATGATAAAAGAATTTTAACCAAAACTATAAATTAACAAGCAAAGCAATTTCACAGTCAAAATCTTAAATTACCTCTGACTTCAATTTGAATAGAGAACCAACATCAACTGCAGCAGGACATTTTTCCAATATACATTTCCTTGCACTGTCCACCCAGACCTAAAGAACAAATGAAATAAGCAAAAGCTACAAAATTAGTAACTAAGAGATCTTCATAAGGAATCATTTGTATCAGCAAGCAATGGTGTGTTTCCAAACATGCAAAGCAGATTGGAACTTTGCTAGAAGAATGCATTTAACGAACTTAATTTCACTGTAGAGGTTTTTAGTCATACAGACATCGTTCTAAAACTTTTAAGAGCAATTCATTAATGTGAATTTTAAATTACAAGCAGCAAGAATGATCAAGCAGAAAGCAAGGAACTCCATGAAACTAAAAACTGGATTCAAAACTATTTTCAATCTAGTTCTTATGCCCCTTTAAACGATTCTCAAGTGATTTGTTTTCTTATACAAGAAAAGCAAACTTCTGATTTAAAAACAAACAATGTTTACCTTCGCTGATGAAATCTTCTGTGATAATTTCTTGCTTTCTTTTACATAAACTGGGAAGTTGCGGACTCTTGAGTACAATGATTCCAGATCAGAGATCTGAGAAGCAAGGATATTGATGAAATTAAACAGAATAATGACATAATTAGTTGGACTAAAACTAACATACTAATGGATACAAAACTTCCAACTTCTTCAAAATTTCAAGAGATATTTAATAACAGGATTGAGAAAGCAATATCATAAATAGGAAACGTCAAGACTTGATACCTTAAAGCATGATGTCAAAGCAGAACCAATTTCCTGAATCAATAATTTTGCCTCTTCAGCATATTCCTGCAAGAAATCAATCAAGCATTTGAGGATTCAATTAGAGACAAGGAAGAGCAAAGTGGAACTGCTTACTAGACCATACTAACCTTCAATTTAAGATGCCCTGGCTCATTACAGGGCAGAGGATCACAGCTCAGCAACTTGCTAATGAAGTCCATACGCACTCTCTGCACACCATTGGCATTGCCAATCGACCAGTTTTGAATTCTAGTAAGACAATCTTTCACACCTTCTGCCCACTTCTGAGCTACAACCAATCTTTTAGCAACATCCCGCACCTACAATTCAAATAAAAAAATTGACACTCCTTAATAATACTTTACAACATTAACATACAAGAGTAGAATGAAAACTCAAAAGCACACCGAATCCATCTCAGAACCAGCCCAAAGAAATTGTTCAGCTTCCTTCAGCAGGGTAGCACATGCATGAGCAGAGTAGGTATCCTCAAAAATCTCAAGGGAACGCACGAGCCATTGCTCTGCAAGTTGATTCAGATTTACATGGCCACCTTTAACCTGAACAAGTTTCATTATCTTAATAAAAGCAGCTATATTGTAACCCACACTTTTTGGAAGAATATGAGCATATCCAATTAAAAGAATACAACAAAAGTATCCAAGTAACAAGTTAACACACGAGGTAAAATTGGACAGCACAGAAGCATGCTGGTCAAAGGTTGCAACAAAGAAAAGGGCAACAAGTATCCTAACAGAATATTGAACACATCAGAAAATGACTAACTATAAATGCTCGCAGAAATTAATTGAGAAGAAATTCCACCGGCAATACTCACCAATGTCAACAATAAACTTAAGGGCTAAGCGCAAAATTTGTCCACAAAAATAAAGAGGCAAAAATATAGTCAGGTCTAAAATTGAACATTAAAAACTATAAACCAAAGAACTACTGAAAATGAAATAATTATATGGCTCATTTCAGTTTAACAAAAAAACCAAGAATTAAGCTAATTCATTCATATGACATGAACTTTAAATTTTGTGAAATTAGATCACAAGCAATCAATTAACAATAAGTTCATGACTCAAGTTGACAACTTAAAGATGTGAAACAACTTATAATTGATAAATGAAATTTATACAATAAAAATTATAATGTGTGAATGCATAAACTGAATATATTATTCATTTTTTCCGCATATATTACTTGCAGAAGTACATTATGTCACATTAATAATGTTTCTGGCTCTGTGGATTAATGAACAACTTCTTTTACCACCACCTCTGCCTCATTCAGCGAAAGCAAAAAATGAACAACTTTTACTCAATAAAAAAATCAAGGAAAAAAAAATCTTTAACCATACAGATCATATTAGGAATTCAAGAACTATGTAAAGATTGGTTAGTTGCTGGACAAAAAAATTGGATTCAGCACAAACTTTTACAAACTGAAAATAGCTAAGAAATTCATTCCAAAAATGCAAAACATATAGCTATTGCATCTCTTGGCTTTAGACATATGCTAAATGGAACTCTTAACATTTCCAGTAATTAGGCACCTGTGTTAAATTTTAAAATTCATGGTGTCACATTGTTGAGGAGATACTGGAGACCAGATCATTACCTCTTGATTTTTTGGAACAAATTTGAACAAAAGTCTAATTTTATTGAAACAAACGATTAATAAGACTTTTTAAAATTGAAAGAAAATAAACCTTCTTTGTCAATGCATTCTGATCATCAGAACTTGATATTTGTCTCTGCAAATCACTGCTTTGAAGTCCCTCCTCAATACTACATTCGTCAATTGTAAGCACTAGTTCATATAATTCTGCAAGCGTATGACGATAAAGTAGATGAAGTCTGCTGGGTTTGCATTCACAAATTTGCCTCCAATGCTGCAAAAGAAGCTAACAGAATCAGTTTACCAAAAAAACAATGGTTTTAAGCACCTTCTCCAATCAGCACCATAATAAAATAATAAATGGACCACAGTGTAGTATAAACCAAAAAAGAAAAAGATTACAGCGTGCAAAACATGAAAAAAAAAAATCGTCACCCTTAGATGACCGAGTCCAGTGAATGATTAAAATGATTCCAAAGTTGAAATTCAGAAAACGAAACATCAAACTATGTAACTTTTTCAACCACTATTCGTATATTCTCTAGAGTAAACCAAAATTGTCAACGTAGTCCTTTCTCAAAATCACACTTACAAGAACTGAATTTCACTCGATATATTAAGACAAAAATAACTAACTACTATATTTTAGTGAAAAAACTTCCATCACAACTTCTATGAAAACAGTATCGCACTGATAAGACAAGTTCCAGTAATAAATAAAGAACACATAGGGAACAGAAGAAAAGCCTAACGATCTTTGATTAACAAATAGCTATGATGAAATTAATGTTTGGCTTATTGCTTCCTGTTTGGATAAATTTGAAACCTCTACAGACAGAGAGAAACTAATACTGGCAAAAGCTGCAGCAATCTTTCACATCGACAAGGTCTAACAGATAAAAATGCCACATTTGCTAATCTGATGCCCTCATTCAGCTAAATTCAAGGTCATCAAAATACAACAAGAATAACAAAAATTCAATGAATACTAAAAATTTGCGCACCTCCAGACATACAAATGTAGATGACCTACAGCAGCATTTAACAGCAGAAAGATAAAGATACTGCTTGCATATAACACATGCTGGATCCTGAAAATAACATAAGAAAACATCAAATTACTGTAAAATTGTGACAACACATAGTGATTACAATCTTAACAAATGCAATGGGCTGCACCTCTTCAGTACCAACATATTCAGGACATTTACGAGGAGGTAAAGTAGATGACTTGACAACCCCACTTCTCCAAAGTCTCTCTCTCCAAGTCTTTTCCTTAGAATACATCCTAAGCAACTCTTTCTTCAGATGAGGTGATATTTCATTATTGCATCCACCCTGACCAGGAAAGAAAAAATTCCATAAAATGGTAGCTTCGGGGTAGAAATTATGCAGTTGACCACAGAATTAACAATTAAAAGATATTATTAGCATTTCTTAATTAGATGGGAAGATGGTTTCTAGATACAGATGAAATAATCTTCCTCGTAGGGCCAGAAATCCACGGGAATATTTTTCTAACTTTTTAAAGAAAAAAGAAACTCATTTTTCCAAAAGTAAAAAAGTGATGAAATTCTCAATTTGATAGTTCAAACAAAAATATGACCTTTCCCAGATTCTAGTTTGCAAATTGATTCAGTTTAACCTTCTTGATTAAGATCCATTAAATATTCCAATCTCAACATTCAGCAAGGTTAGTTTTAAAATTGTAATCTAGCATTAAAAAAGTAATCAATGGGATCTTATTTCTCTCGTCAGCCAAATCCTACGAGTCATACAAAAAAAAATGGAGAAATGATATATGACATGTTAAAAAACAGTCTCCATTTTCAGCTTATATCAATCCCTTTAAAGAGAAATGAGCCAAAATCAGAATAAAGCCTCCTCCCATATTATTATCAATAATCTGACAGTGGCCAATTAAAATCTATCCTCGGAAGAATTTCAACATGTCATATTATAAGTCAGTCAGCTTATGCTTTTTGTGCCCTCAAATCTTGCCATGTTCTCTCTTTGCTTGTTCTGTATAGTGGGTTAAGCTACCTACAGCTGATGATCCATTCAACAAGCTGTTAATTGTTAAAACACCAAAATAGCAAAAGTGGCCTCCCTGCTCTAATTTCCTTTTCCACAATGATACTACCAATTCAACAAATAAGATCAACACAAACCTTGGCCACAACATATAGAAGCTCTTCATGAGAAATAACAGCAGTTTTGTGATACATCTTATACAGATCTGCCCCAAACCCACCGTGTGGAAGCCAGTCAGCAGGAGCAAAATTTACAGCTTCTGCACAATTCAGACCTACCCAAAATAAAGGGACCAAAGTGAGCATTCTGCAAAAGGAGTACATCTATAAAGCGATAATTTCAATCACTACAACAAGTTCAAACTTTGGAATACCAAAATTGAATCCGCCATGGTAAGACCTGGGAAAAGTGATGACAAAATTTCCAGGATCCTGGCAAGAAGGTCCATGTGAGAAATTAGAACAAAATGCCAAGGGAGATTTAAAGATGAAGAAAGCTGGTTTCTGCTGCTTATAACAGAATAGAAAAAAAAATATGAAAATAATGAAGTTACAAGAAAAGCAATCAAGCATTATTTTCCCAACCAACAACTTTTACATATTGCTTCCTCCTGGTCCAATGGCTAACCTACATAATGCTTCAATACCACCTCAGGCATAAAACAAACTTCAATCTTCCCTGACGTGAGGAGGAATAAAGAATTCCTAGTCTTTTAGGATGACAATTAAGTTCGAAAAAATATTAAACAGCATAAGAAAGAGAAATGGAAAAATAAAATAGAAGCACTCTGTCAGGCAACCTATACTCTTATATGTAGAGGAGAAACATAGACACATATATATAACCTCAAAACACACAAAATAAAACTTATCAAATATATATCGGGAAGTTTCATTTTGCTATCTGCATGGATATTCAGAGAACACATCAAAAAGTTATGTTTTCTATATGCGCACTGCGGTATATCTAAAGAGGGAGAAAAGAAGTAAGTCAAGGTTAGGGTTTATGTCAGAGATAAAACCTGTAACACAGTATAAACTGGAACACCATTTTCTTGAAGGACAGATGGGTTCAACATTGTAACAAGCTGAAAAAGTAAATCTGGTTGAGCGTCAAAAAGATCCGGAAGACTATTCCGCATCACCTATATAGTCAAAAAACATTAGTGAATAAAAGATGATTATACTTTTGACAAGCAAAATTTCCTCCAAATAAGATCATCATGACAAGTTAGGATTTGCATATCTGTCTTACAAGTATGGAATAAAATATTCCAGGAAAAAGGGAAACCAGAAACAAAGATGTCATCAGGAAATTATCCAAAAAGTCAAGAAGTATCAATAACTACCTTCTCAAAAGAGCTGGCTTCGCTTCCAGGAACACTGTACCAACACTTTGGCTCCCCCCTGGGAATGCAACAAAGTGAAATCAACCTTCACGCAAATATCCAGAACTTATTTAACCAACACCCCAAATTGATAACAAGTAATTCAATAATCAAAACCATGGAACTACCAAAGGAAAAAGTTATTCCTATGAAATTAGGTCATAAGCAGAATTCAACCAGGGAATCAAAACCAAATGATTACCATGCAAGGCTCTCTAAAAATGAGAGTGACCATAAATTGAGTATTTTTAAGTCCTTGATATAAAGGCCAACTTGATATAAATCCATGGGGAAAAAAAAAAAAAAAGAGGAGAACCGTAATCACATCTCACTTAACTGATATAAAGGCCGAATTGAGTCATCCACTCATTCCTAAACTAGATTAAGCTATGTACACACACAAAAATCCTGCAATTGAGAAACTTCCAACAAATTCAGGCTAATTGGTGATCTTCAATCAGGCAAAAACATCCATAGGTTTTCAGCTCGTTATAAAATGGACCCCTCATCTAATTTATTTTCTTCACTGAAATACAAAAGTCAGAATTTTGGTAAAATGCCAAGTTCTCTATAAATCAAAGCCAGCAATTACCAGCAAGTACAATTACTCATGTATCAGTTTTCAAGGTCAATGACTAATATACACTTTGTCAAATTTCAAAAAATGGTTATTCATGTTGAGGGTACATACCAGTGTAGATAATTCATAGAGTAGAAACAATGATCTTCAAAATGCCAACAGAAGGATGAAAATAGCATGCCAACATATAGCCAGGGAACCATAACTCCAGTAATGTTGTGGTTAACAGCTTGAAGCACAGAGCCTTTCAACTTGGGCAGGTTATTGAGATTCCAGGGACTGTGACAGAACTCATCCCATACCTTGGCTTCTATAGCTTCCGGTCTCTGATCATTCACACGAGGAAAGCCGCTACCGTACACTGAAGTATCCAAATCACTTCCATACATAACTTCAACTTCACCAGCCAATCCCTCCACAATTTCCCAAAACTTTTTCTCCATTTGCGCTCGTGAAGTGGACCCTGACCCAAACCATTTCCTCTTGGTCCGATCAGCCAAACGCCTGAAAGCTTCCACTGCGTAGTGTTTACCAGGAACAAAACCAAAGCTATCCTTGTCAGAATTTAAGCACTCAAAGCAATACCAATTCCCTGGTGGTATTTGCTTTAATGGAGGTGAGAGACAATAAATGTGCCAACCTTTGTTACATCTATCACACAAAAGCATCACTTCTCCATGCAAACCACTTCTACATTGTTCACATATTTGATCAAGGTTTTCCTCCTCGACCTCATTACTAACCTTGATTTTCTCACCATCACCATTCTTTCTCCTCCTTTTTGAGGAAAAATAATCCACAGAATTTTCTCTTCTGGTATCATCTTGCACGCCCCTCCTGCAGCTCCTAGACGGCTCCTTATTCATCCGATTATAATACTCCTCATAATCATAAAGATGCTCTCGGTACAATTGACACAGAACATACTTCGCACACTCTGAAATCTTCTTCCTGGACCTCACAAACCTTGAAACATCTCCCCACTTCTTCTCCTTTACAACCTTATCATACCCGCCAAACCTCTTTACTGCATTAAACAATTTACACAAATCCAACTCTTCTCCTTCAAAAACCACCTTCCTCCTCAACTTCTTACCACCATTATCATCCAAAAACCTGTTATACTCCAGCTCAAACGTCTTCGAATCACAAGATGAGGCTCGTGCCTGCAACTGATGAATCGCCTGAGTTTTAGTTGGAAACCTAAATTCGTCCAAATTCAATGCAAAAGGCGGAGTCCAACTCTTTGGTGGCACAATCTTACATATCC
>CAODLS011915758.1:0-15251 GCA_948243855.1 Flueggea neowawraea
GATCCAAAACATTGTTCTCTAACATGTTCTATGTTCTCTAATTCATATCTCATATCCTATTACCAGTAAAACATGATCATCTCATATAGTACATGCTAGTCTTGGTTTATTGTCACTCCTATGACAATAATCAACTAGGGACATTTAGAATAATATTCTTTTATGCTTCAAGGTTTTACTATCCAAATCACATATTTGATAACTTAAGCAGAATCACTATTTATGGATGTTTTATCAAATTAAACATGCACAGGAATAATAATGAGATAAAAAAATACCTCATAATTTATATATATATATATAATATAATCTGGATTCAATCTATTGGGGCTATGGCTTACACTAACATATATATATATGTGTGTGTGTGTGTGTGTGTATGAGGCATTTCATTTTGTCATAATATCATGTTATTTTCAATAATGGTATAACTTGATAAACGTGTCCATGAATAGTTGATTCTGCCTTATTTCATCAATTGTGTGACTTGATAGTAAAACCTTAAGGTGACAGAATAGTACTCTAAATAGTCTCTGGTCGTTCATTATCATGGGAATGATAATGAAGCAAAACTAGTATGTATTCTGAGTGATGATTATGTTTTACTAATCATGGACATGGGATTTCGCTAAGAGCATAAATACATATTGTTAAGTTGATATTGGATTGATCTGCTATGAGAAATACTACATGGAATATGTCATTAGTACTTCTCATCGCAATAGTGATATTTGAGTCCTTCAAACTGAATTCACCATAGATTCCTAAATGAGGAACTACATGTTTTAATATAGTTCAACATCATCTGTAATAGGATAATAATACAACCTATAATTGGGAACATGGTAAATAATGTGGAGGGATGTGAGTGACAGTGAATGAATTTGTATCGCTCTTATTTGAGTGAGATATGTCTTGGCCACTTGATATGTAGGACTGGTGAAATGCATGGTCATGCTTCAATTAATTTGATAGGGGTTATCAATATCATTTGTTCTGGTTAATATACTTGGGTATCAATGAATGTTTGATTAAGCTATATAAAAATGGCGTCATCCATGCTTTATGCTTAATCGAGATATCTCATGACAAAAATACTAAATATCGTACTATAGATTAGGTTTTGTCAGATCATTGAGTTCTCTCACGTTGTGTAGTCATAACATCTTGCTAGAACCCAGGGTCACACAGTAGAATGAACTAAACGTACAATATCTTTTATGATATCTCTTGCTATTATTATATGTTCAATGTGATTGGCACGTTATATTTGTGGGATTATGTTATGTAATTTCTATTACAACATTACGACACAAAATGTGTCTTTCATTTAGTACCTTAGTATAGAATAGCATAGGAATGTTATCTATTTGAAATGAAGAAAAAAAAAGGAATAATGGAGGCTCGTTCATTGACATGAAGATAAGCCCACGATGATGAGGAATGCCTAAAGGTTAAGTACATGATCTCCATATTGGCTTATGGAAATCACTTTAGTTTACATGCCATGTCATGTCACGTTTTAATGCTTTTATATATAATTTATGTGATGCATGTATGAGATGGATGATATATAGTTTACGCCTTTGATAATGACTTAACATGACTATCCCTATATTAAGTCATAAAATGCCTTCCATAATTCAACACTTGTCAATACTTTGATTGCCATAATATAGGTTCTGCCCAAACAGGGTGTATTAGGCCATCTTATGAAGAGAAGAGATGGATAATGGTGATATCCATAAGTTTGAATATGGTTAGACTTAACTAGGTTGTCAAAATGGTTTTGGGCCTAAGGGCATAAGATGAGATTTCACTTGCTAGGACATATGATGTCAAATCCGATAGAATTCAAGAATTATATGTGATATAATTGGAAATAGTTTCTACCTAAATAACTTACTTTTAAGTGTTGAGCCAAAGCCAACTTAAAATCAAGTGAAATATGGATCTTGACCCACTAAGAAGCTATTAGATTATTTTCGAATTGATTAGAGGGACTTTGATTTGATAAGAAATTATGGGAGTTTTAAGTCCTCAATTATTAAAACTTTGCATGTTTTTGTATATAATAGACAAATGGCATCAAACAACAACAATTCGAACTTTTCTCTATGATATGTCCTTGAGAAGCAAAAGCTCAATGGAACTAACTACTTTGATTGGTCTCAAAATCTGAGGATTGTCCTGAAACAATAGAGGAAGATCTATGTCCTAGAATAGGAAATCCTTAATGAACTTGAAAATAATGCCTTAAGAGCTTAAAAGTATGCTTATCAGAGGCATATAAATGAATCGGTGGATGTGACATGTCTTATGCTTGCCATCATGAACTCGGAGATTCTGAAGCAATTTGAGGAAATGGAAGAATTTGACATGGTGGCTCATCTTAAGGAAATGTTCTAAAAGCAAGTGCATCAAGAAAGGTTAGCAACCACTAAGGCATTGAATGTATGCAAAATGACTCTAAGCACTTCAATAAGTGCTTCTGTGCTAAAGATGAATGGTTATATAGACCACCTCGAAAAACTTGGTGTTCCTATTAGTCAAGAGTTGGCTACTAACCTGATTTTGTGTTCTCTACCTAAGAGTTATGACCCGTTCGTCATGAACTTCAACATGTACCACATGGAGAAATCTATTGCTGAGCTACATGGGATGTTGAAGAATTCTGAAAACAACATTCATAAAACAAATCTTGTGCTCATGGTTAGGAATGTATGGAGTAGTTTCAACAACATCCCACACTTCCTCGGAGAAACACCATCCTCCTTGTCTTCTAATACACATATTCGTTGCCATCAAAGAAAAGGGTCCGGTTAATAGATAATCCTTCATTTCTTGACTTATCTCCAAAGGATGTCATGTTGGATCTTTAACTCAAGGTGATTGAACCTTAAATTTTGACTAGGCTCTGATACCAATTTAAGCCCAATATGGAAATCCAATAGGGGGTGAATTGGATTTTTTCTTACAATTTAAAACCTTTGAAACTTTTTAACACTTTGCCAAAAAAAAAAAATAGTATCTTAATCCAAAACACAACCACACAAATAAAAATGAAATTAAAGAGATGAAGGTTTAAGAAAACAAACTCTGGATTTAAAGTGGTTTGGTCCTCCTTGACCTACGTCCACTCATTTAGCTCACTATAGAGTTTTGAATCCACTAAGAACTCCTCACTTGCAGGTGGAGGCAAACGGTTACACCTTTTGTTTTTTAGATTCAAATGCAAACTCTACACCTTGTTTTTTGTAGTTCTAAACAAGAAAACCTCTACCTCTCTTATTTTTCAAGGAACCAAACAAGAAAAACCTATGCTACCCTCCAAGCTTAACACCAAAGCTTGATTACAAGTGGATTCTTAGATTTAAAGCAAAATATCACACCAACCCAATAAGCAAGTAACAACTTAAAGCTCAATTGGTATAAGAAAAATGAAGAATAATAAGAGAGAGAAAATCAAGAATCAAAGAAGAAAAGGTTGGGCACTCTCTCAAAAATGTTCGTACCTTTATCTCTCCTAAGAAAGGTCTATTTATAAGCAGTCTCAAAAAATTAGTCGTTGTAAATTCAAAGGTAGTCGTTGTGACTTAGAATAGAATTCTAATTTTAATAATGTCAGTCCATGCTACGTGTGTTGCATGAGTACTACGAGCATAGTATGTGTTGACTTTGGTTTTGATGATGATGTGTGCAAAATATCCATGAAAGAAGTGAAACCCTATCATTCGTGGTTATAATGCACCTAAAGGTGTTACTACGCATGTAGTCGAATTTTTTTCCTCTGATTTTGAGTTGTGTTGAAGCATTGGAGGCACGCAGATCAGTTGTCCAATGTGCATAGAACAGTAAAGGTGTCACCTTTGAGGAAGACATTCTACGCACTTAGAAGGGAAGCTGCGCATATAGATGAGGTACAAATGCAAACAAAGCAAAGACGCTCCTCGATATTTAAATTTGAATATTCTTTGACACAGAAATGTGAAGAATCAAATGTGCAATCTTGAAGTTCCGACAACGCACGTAGACAAAGGAGTAATGCACATGGCACAATGTCTGGGTGAAAACTGCATATTTTGGAGATACAAACAACCTACGCAACACCAGTCGCGTTGATCGTTGATGAATGAACGAAATACGCACGTAAAAATTCGACAAAGCACGTAGATGACAATCCATTCAAGGCAGTGACCGCTGAAGTTCGTGCAACGCATGCAGACTTTCTATCAATGAACGTAAGACTCAGTTGCATCAAAGGACTACTCATGTAGATGGTGGCTACGCACATAGTAAAGGATGACATCATTACTGGACATAATTTTTTATTCTCTCACGAAAACTACTTTGAGATTTCCAACGACTATTTTCTTAAGAATGGCCATAAATAGATGTCCGAGATGAGAAGAGAGATAAGAGATACTTTTACTAAGACTTGCTATTTATTTTCTCTCCCATTTCTACCTTTCTAACCCATTTGAGCTATTTACTTGCTATCGTATTTTGGGTTGGTGTGAACCTAAATCTGCTATATCTTGGGTTGATTTTGTATTAAGAAAGGTTTTTTGCTTGGAGTATATAGGTTTTCTTGTTGTGGCTTAGAAAAACAAGAGTAGTTGAACAATTTTCTAGTTGAGCCTGTAAAACCTATGACTTTGATTTTCTTGTTAAGCCTACAAAAATAAGGTGTAACAGTTTTCTTCTTAAGCCCGCAAAAGTAAGATGTAAAGGTTTCCCTCCACTTGAAAGCGAGGAGATAGTGGATTGAAATTCTTGAGTAGATCTCAATGAGTGGATGTAGGTCAAGGAGGACCAAATCACTATTAATCAAGGCTTTGTTTTCTCTCTACCTTACTATTTACTTTGCTTTATATTTTCCCTATCTTGTTTATGAATTGCATTTTACTTTGATTTTAGTTGAAAGGAAAATTGTTATTTTTTTAGTTTACAAATGTTTTCAACAAAGTATTTAAATCTCTAAAACCCTAATTCATCCCTTATTGGAGTGCCATTGTTGGGACCTATAGTACTTGCATCCATCAGAGTTTTGTGTACTATGATTGTATTCAGCGTGCATTGCTTTGTGTCAAGTAGGTTTTGCCTAAAACAAATTAGCATTTGAGCGCTTTGTATGCCTTTCGCTTATGTAGATCATGAGTTCTGTGCGGTTTGCACAAGTCTTCAACGTGCACAGTCGTTTCTAAAGATCACACCTTTGATTCTTCATGTGACTGTGTCAGGGAATATTCAAATTTAAATTCTCGAGGAGCGTATCGAGTTTGTCAATTTTTGAACCAGCCTCATTTATGATCTTAGTATGAGGTCTTACGTGTGTTAACTAAGTTCTTCAAATATGCCACCTTTACTCTTCAATGCGCATTGCACAAAGATAAATGTGGTTCTAACTTGTCTTGTGAGCCATATTCAGTTTGCATCTCAATCTTGTCTACGTGCTTAGAGCATTCTTCTACGTACATAGTATGTTTGCACTCTCAGACCATAGAACACTGCATCTCATCTACATTCCTTGAGCTCTCGTCTACATGCATAGCAAAATTTTGGACCATTCTTCCTCTTGATACAACACATCTACATGCATTACATTTTCCTTTTATGTGCATTGCATCTGATCTATGTGACTTGTATGCTTTTCTATACGTATAGTATCCAATCTTGAAAACCTAGAATGCCTCTAGCATGAACAACGTGCATTAATCATGGCACAAAATGCTTAGATCAATCATCAACACATTTAGAGGGTTATGTAACATGTGTGGCTTACCTATTTCAAATGGTTTGTTTAATCATCAAAACTTAGAAGGAATTCTCATGATGACCAAAACTAGTTCAACAAGGCTTATTTGAAGCTTTTGGTTTTAGAAAAGCTAGCACCCAAAGTTGATATGTGCTTCTTTGTGGGATATCCAAACGAAACAAGAGCATATTATTTTTACATACGATCCGATAACAAAGTGTTTGTTGCTCATCATTATGTCTTTTTGGAAAAAGAGTTCATTTCCAAAAGAGTTAGTGAGAGTAAGATATGTCTTGAAGAAGTTCAAGAACCATAAGTTGCCATAGAAACCTAAACCACGAGTTGCCACAACTTTGAAAAATGGCTTCAAATCATGAAATCTGAGATGCAATCAATGTACGATAACAAGTTTGGACCTTGGTTGATCCACCTAAGGGTGCAAAGGTCATTGATTGTAAATTGGTTCATAAGATTAAACATGACATGAACTTCAAATCTTGACTTATTGCAAAAGGTTTCAAGAAAATTCATGGTATCAACTAGGATTCTTCTTTCCATAACTTTTTCACCAGTCATTATGCTCAAGTCAATTAGGATTCTTCTTTCCATAGCTGCGTAATACGATTACCATATTTACAAATAGATGAAAAATAGTGTTTCTTAATGGAAACCTACTCGAGGATGTGTATATGACACAACCAGAGAGTTTTGTCGATCCTAAACACCTTAATAAGGTGTGGAAACTTCAAAGATCCATTTATGGATTGAAACAAGCTTATAGAGTTGGAATCTTCATTTTGATGAGGTAGTTAAGCAATTTGGTTTCATCAAAAATGAAGATGAGCCCTGTGTATACGAGAAGGTTAGTGAGAGCACAATTGTATTCCTAGTACTTTATATGGATGACATTGTACAAATTGAAAATGATATCCCTACCTTGTAGAATGTCAAGTATTGGTTAGGGAAATTTTTTTCAATGAAAGACTTAGGTGAAGCTGCCTATAAATTAGGCATAAGAACATATAGAGATTAATCCTAAAGGTTAATCAGCCTAATTCAAAGTGGGTATATTTAAAAGGCGTTAAAAAGGTTTAGTATGCAAGACTCTAAAAAGGGATTCTTGCCAACATCTCATGGCATTAAGCTGAGTATGTCTCAATGCCCTGCCACAAGGGACGAGAGAGAGTGCTGAGTAAAATTCCATGTGCTTCAGCCATTGGTTCTATCATGTATGCCATGCTTTGCACCTAACCAGATGTCTTTTGTGCTTTGAACATGACAAGAAGATTCCAATCAAATCCAAGCGAGAGTCGATAGACATCAGTCTAGAATATCCTTAAGTACTTAAGAATGACTAAGGATGTTTTCTTGGTGTACGGTGGACAAGAAGACGAGCTAGTTGTAAACAGTTACAAAAATTATGGCTTCCAGTTTGACTTGGATGACT
The DNA here is from genome assembly GCA_948243855.1 of Flueggea neowawraea. Lineage (NCBI taxonomy): Eukaryota > Viridiplantae > Streptophyta > Magnoliopsida > Malpighiales > Phyllanthaceae > Flueggea > Flueggea neowawraea. The sequence continues at coordinate 7,206 of CAODLS011915758.1, forward strand.
TTAGATAGCAGTTAGGCTTTGTTTTTTTTTTTGAACAAAGGTGTTATGAGCTGGTGTAGTTTCAAGCAAAACACCGTAGCCGATTCTACTACAGAGGCTGAGTACATAGCTGCTTTAGATGCATCCAAAGAGGCAGTTTGGATCAAGAACTTTGTTGTAGGTCTGGGTGTTGTTCCTGGCATTTTGAATTTGTGAAAATAATGGCAAATAATGTGGAGGAATGTGACTGACAGTGAAGGAATTTTTCATGCTCTTTTTTTAGTGAGATATCTCTTGCCCACTTAACAAGTAGGATTGATGAAATGTATGGTCGTGCTAGAATAAATTTGATAGGGGTTATAAATATAATTTGTTATGGTCATTTGACTAAGCAATATAAAGATGACGTGATCCATCTTTTATGCTTAATAGAGATATCATGTGACAAAAAGACTAAATATCATACTATAAATTAGGTTTTGTCGAGTCATTGAGTTCTCTCAAGTTGGGTAGTCATAATGTCTTGATAGAGCTTGTTTATGACTTGTAGGATTAAAGAATGAATTGGGTCTACTGCCAATATTGAACGTACCTACAAGGTCACACACTAGAACGAAACAAACGTACAATATCTTTATGATAACTCTTGTTGTTATTTTATGCGAACATTTTAATACAATTAATTGGATGATTGTTATAAATGTATGTTCGAGTATTTTTCGATGGTGCCTTAATAGAGTTGTACGAGCAAGGAAGAGAGAAAATTGAACACAATAGATTCATAATAGTTCGACAAAACGTGCCTACATTCACTACCTAAGTCTCACCACTTAGGATTTCCACCATCTCGATGGTTGATTCTGGCTCAATCCAATAAGGCCAATACAATATGCATGATTGTGGTCACACCTCTAAAGCCAATACAATAAGGTTGATTCCTAGTTCACACCTCTGAAGCCTAGCTCATAAGGTTGACTTCGGCTCACACCTCTAAAGCCCAAACAATGTTGATTTCCCTCAAGGCTCACACCTCTATAGCCCTTACAATGTTGTTTTCTTAGGCTCATAACAAACCTTTCACACACCTCTATAGTCCTTACAAATAACAACCAAAGATGGTGGGACTTTAGGATAAGAGATGAATAACAAACTACCCAAGCTATGCTAATTTTGACGTATTTTGGGAGATTCCAAAGATGGTGAATGTAAGCTTGATCAACCAAGGAGTGAAACCCTTTATTCTAAAGTTTGGAGTCCTTTTGATAGTGTCTTGAAGGTGTTTGAAATTGTTCTAACCATTGGAGTAGCATAGAAACCCGTTGGAAATCAATCATGAAGCTTTTTAGATGTTATCAGCTTCCATTAATCCACTACCATCCTCAGATTCACTTTTGTCCACTTGGGTAGTCGACTACCAGAATACGCCGGTCGACTACCAAGCATTAACTATCCATTATTTGACCTTGTTTTCTTGAAAGAATTGACTTGTAAACCATGAAAATGTCATTTCAAGTCACAATTGAGCAATCATGATCTTCATTAGTTGACTACCCATCTTTATTAGTCGACTAGCAAGTTCTTTTGCTCCATTAGTTAACTCATGCCTTCATTAGTCGACTACCAGCCATTCTTGATCATTTTATCTGTTCATTAGTCGATTTCCAATATTCATTAGTCAACTACCAACAATCTGGAACATCTTCAATTGATTTCTTCATGCACCAGTCGACTTCCAAACATCGTGGGTTGACTATTAGACTGAAGAACACGATTTTCTTCACCTTTTTCAGTCTTCATTGATCATGAATTTATTTTTTTAAAAGAAAATTGTAACACCTTGTTTAAATTCAATTTGATTTTTGAATTAGTGATGATTAAAATTTATGTATTTAGATCATTGGAGACTTGATTTGGACGTTAGATGATGGATATTTTGGAGTGAATTAAATTTCTTAGTCTTGATGGTATTTGATGGGAAAAAAGGGTGAGTTTAGGTTTGGTTCACCGGTTTGACCGGTTTGGTTGAGTCTTAATGAGTTGGCTTGTTTTTTTTTTGTGAAATGGTTTAGGTTTAGTTGATTGCTAAAAAAATGATTAGTGGGTTTGGTTGCACTCTTTTTATGGAATGGTTTTGTTGAGTTGTTGTGTGGGCTGGTTCGGTTTTGGTTGGTTCAGTTTTGGGTTGTCTCCTTTTAAATTTGGAACCCGATTGTTTCCTCCCCCATTTTCACTCCAACACATTTTTCTTCCTCACTCACTCTCTCACAAATTTATCTCTCTCTCTCTCCCTCTTTATTTCTTGCATCAAATCAAGGTAATAATCTCTCATTTCTTCTCTTTTCTTTCTTCCTTTTCATGAAATTCATATGGGTTTGAATGGATGATGCTTTTGATGTGTTGGGACGGATTTGTGTTGCTCTTAGTGGAATGGGTGTCGAAGAATGATGGATTATGTTAGATTAAGGTTAGTAATGCACGGTTTAAGGTTGAGTTTTGTTTAGATTAGCTTATATGTGGTGTTTTGTGTTAGGGTTCATGTATATTCGAATTTTTGGAGATACTTTTTGGTGGATTGATGATAAATTTTAGTCGGTTCTTGATTAATTTTGGTGTAATAAACATGGAATTGAATGTGTTTGTGTTTGGTTTTGGAGATTGAAGAGGATTGGTATAGTTAGGGATTTATTTGGAAGAATGAATTTGGGTTGTTGATGATTTGTTGGTTTGTTGATGAACTTGATGAATGATTTTTATGAAAAAAAATATTTGGGAGATGATTTAAGTGATTCGAAGCGATGGATGTCGGATTGGACGAATTTGGGTTTTTGTGAAATTCTGTCGCGAGGACTAGTTTAGTTATTTATCTTGATTTTGAATAATTTGAGAATCAAATATGATATCTTGCATGTTGGGGACTGATTTGTAATTTATGGGAGTTAGAAGGCTTATTTGAAGATTCTGACTGCTTGGAGGACTATTTGATAATTTTAAAATACTTTGAGGATTGTTTTATATTTTTAAAAGTTTTAGTACTAAAACGTAACTTTACAAAGGTAGGGGACAAAATTGTAATTTTACTAGATGTTTGGATTTTTTGTTCGAAAGTTTTAGATATTTATTCGTAATGATTTTGCAAAATTTGAGGGGTTCAACTGAAATTTTGTGTAGATTTCAATTTTTGAGGTTTCAGAGTTAGATCTTCGACCGAAATAGGGTTTTCGTTGTAGATCGACTGCCTGCATTTGCATTAGATATCATGGATTCGGTACCGCTACATTACCAACTTTTCGTTTCTGATGTCTCTTATATATGTATATGTTCCAGCTTCTTGTTCCTTCCAGCACGACCAGCCATCTGCTAGTGGCACTTGGCTGGATCCCTTGCTTCAGATTCCAGGTGGGCAGCTTCGGACACATGAGCTGTGTCTCCTCTATTATACGTTTTTGTTTGTGTCTAGACTATCTCTGAAAATGGGATAATTAATGGTTGGCTAATTAATAATCTGGATTATGTGATTATTATTTTATGAAAAATCTATGTTTCTGAAAAGAAAGATTTAAAACATTTATATATGGTTTATAAATATTTTCTGTGAAATGATTTTATCTTGTGTGTTTATCTGATATATATATATATATTCAGTATGGGACACCTATGCTACGTAGGGTAAAACGCAGTCTTTGGTACCATTGAGCAGTCAAGGCCCAGTTCCCACTGTTAATGGTAGCTGTGTGTCCGACCAGATGCATGTACGCCGTTTCTGATTGATTAGTGGTGGAGCCCACTTATATTTACACTCTGTCTGTTTCTGGTCCCACATCAATTTTTGGTATTTTATATACTGATCCGTTTTTTTTTTGCATGTTGTCTACTTTGGGTGTTAACATTTATGAAAAATGAGCTTTGGAAATCTATATTCTATATTAGCGTGTATATGTTGGAATTCAAGACCACTTAATGACATTCATAAGCATATAACGCAGCGGAATAAAAAAAATATTTTTGTCAAGAATTCCACCAAGGATCCATGCATATCAACATATGCAATTAGGGTTAGGATGTCTACCTTAGATCCAAAGCTCTTTTTCGGTTCGAACGGATGGAATGTTGAAGTAGCTTTTAGTATAAAACCCGAACCACTCTTTGTCTCACGTTGCCTTTGCGAGAATGTGTCTAGAGGTATCCACACGAATGAACTTTCTTCTTTGGATTGGATGAGTGTACTAGCAATTCTTTTAGAATCTCTATTCTTAAGGCTCACAATTTATTTTCTCTCTTTTGAAAGTAGCACACACTAATTCGGCTTTTGCCTTCAGAGGAATAGTAAGGAATACAACCCTTTTTATAGGCATATGAGGACACCTAAATGGGTAGCAAAGGGAGGCTGAATTAGCACTTCCTTCCTCTCCAAGAATTCGGTCAACATCCTAATTAGGAGAGGGTGTGCCGAATTCCCAACTAGTCACACTAGGGTTTGCCTATTCTTGTCCCACAAGAATAATCCCTTCCTAATTAATTTTGTCAAATACAAATTAGGGTTTTATTTTTCAAATAAGAACTCCCAATCAGTCATGGAATCCTAATTAGTTGTGCATTTGCCGAATTCTTTCTTTGTCACACAAGGAAAGAGGTTCCTAAAAAATAGGAGAGGTGGCCGAATTTCTTCCTCCCTTTGTAGGGTTGGATGCCGAATTTTCTCTCTCCCTTTTTAGGTTTATTGTGCCGAATTTATCATGGGTTTTATTAATGTTATTGGGATTTTAATTACATGATACATTATCATTTAATAAACCACTCTTATGGGCCAAATTATGTCACACATAATTAATTACCCATAACCTTAATAACTAGTGATTTAAATTAAAAACCCATTACATTAATGGACTATGTATTAAATCTTATTTTACAAATAAATCATAAAACCCTAAATTATTATTGATTAATCAAATTAATCATCTTAATAATTCAATCACTAAAGAGAGAACCTTTTGTAACCAATCCAGTTCGTTCTTGTGTGTGACCCAATAGGCTCACTCGAAATTGGCAATGGACCTTTGTCCCAAACCTTTGGGCCCAAAGTCCATAAGCGGTATCTAGTAATACATTATGACAACCCAAAATCGAGTGGATGTATGTGATCCGAGTTAACCTTTCACAGTCTGATGTTTAATCCTTTTGTCACACGATATCTCATCTAAGCATAAAGCATAGTGACATGTCAACCTTATATTGCTTAGCATATTTCTTGATCTTCAAGTAGATTGATATGAAGAATGACATTGATAAACCATTTTATCAATTCATTTGAGTATGCATACATTCCATCAATCCTACTCATCAAGTGGCCAAGAGATATCAATATTCTTAAGAGGAACGAATTCATCACTCTCACTATCACTCATCTACAAGATTCATGACATATCCAATCATAACCTTTATTGTTACCCTGTTACGGATAACGTTTGACTAAGTCAAAACATGTGATTCCTAATGTAGGAGTCGATAGTGAGTTTCAGCCAGATGACTCAAACATCACCACTGCATGAAAGCTTCTTTGTGACAACGATCCATGAAGAGCTTTCATAACAGGCCAATCCAATACATGTTCCCCAACATGTATCTATGTTCTAAGTTGATATCTCATATCCATAATCAGTAAAACATGATTATCTACTTAGCAACATACTAATCTTAATTCATTATCATTCCCATGATAATGATCGATTAGAGACATTTAGAATAGTATTCTTCTTATCCTTACGATTTTACTATCAAGTCACACACTTGATGGCATAAGGAAGAATCGACTATTCATGGAGTTTTATCTTCATAAAACATATAATATTTCATAAGAATAAATGCCTCGTTACTAAATAAACCAAATGACAATGTATACATGATTGGGCTAGGGCACAAAACTAACAGTATATATGTATATATTACATCTACATGTGGTAGTTTTTAAACGTTTTCAAAACAATTTTTGTGAGGTCTAGAGCCGATCTGAAGTGTCTTTTCCTCACTAGGGATTCTTACCCGTTTTTCTCTATTTATTGTCTATTCTCTATTATCTATTTCTTAGGTTTACATTTTAGCACTCAGCATTCGTCCGACATCTCGCACCTAGTGAGGCATTCCATTTGATAGTGAGTGCCCTCTTGTTTCAGGCTCCTTTATTTTTGTTAGATCTCCACATCAAGTTATTGTTGGGTTACCGGGTCTTATTTTTGACTTTTGGATTTACACTTGATTATGTTAGAATACGATTTATTTTGTATAACTTACGTTTCATATATTCATATGTTTTCAGTATTTAATGCTTTAACCTTATAAAATGGTTTAATAACTATTTATTAAATGAATTGAGTAGAATGTTTGATCTCTGATGCTTGGCTATCATAGACGGTTCACCTCGTACACCGGTCATTGCTTGATTTTGGGTCGCGACAGGAAATGTTTTGGAAATTTCTCTGATATTATTTGGAATTTATTCTCTATAGATATTTTGGGAAAAATAAATATGAATTTGAGTAAATATTTTGAAAGGAAATATTTTGACTATTTCATATTCCAAAAACTAAATATTTGTTCGAGTTAATTATTTAACTAATATGTCTGAATGTTGTCTTCGTTGATTGCGAATGACTTCGAAATGGATTTCAAACGATGATACTATATCTATTGTGTATACGTATATACACTTATATTTGTATGTGAAGTTTTCTAACGTTTTCAAACTATCTTTGTGAGACACTATGAGACAATCTGGAGTGTCGTTTCCTCACTATGGATTCTTACCCCTTTCCTTTCTATCTATTCTCTTTACTATTATTTTTCAGGTGATTTTGGTTGACTACGGACTATTGGCATTCAACACTTAGTAAGGTACTCTAGAGTTATAGTCAGTGCCCCTTTGTTCAGGCCCAGTTCTTTATTTTGTTAGTTGATATGCACTGGTATACTTGTGGGCATTTAGTTCTGTATAATTATTTGGTATTTAAATGTGATTTCTTATTTATAAGCATTTTATTAATATGAAATTATAGTTTTAAAGAAATTTGGATTTCTACTTTACAATTTGTATTAAATGGTTTAGTATTGTTTTAAAATAAATTAGTTTAATTATGTTCTCTGAGGCTTGTGCAAGATGGGTCGGGCTCTTATAGACGGTTCGTGTTAGTTTTGTGCTCTAGTCCAATCATTGATATACATTGTCATTACATTTATTATTTAATAAAGAGGCATTTCATTTCATATCTATGAAATATTATATTATTTATGACAATAAAACTTCCATGAATAGTTTATTCTTCCTTATGTCATCAAGTGTGTGACTTGATAGTAAAACCCTAAGGTAAAAGGAATACTATTCTAAAAGTCCCTAATCGATTGTTATCATGGAATGATAACAAGCCAATGTTAGTATGATGCTAAGAGAATAATCATGTTTTACTGATTATGGATATGAGATATCACTTAGAACATAGATACATGTTAAATAATCATGTTTTACTGATTATGGATATGAGATATCACTTAGAACATAGATACATGTTAGGGAACATGTATTGGACTGGCTCGCTATAAAAACATTTCATGGATCAATGTCACAAGTAGTTTCCATACAGTGGTGATGTTTGAGTCCTCTGACTGAAACTCACTATCGACTCCTACATGATGAATCACATATTTTGACTTAGTCAAACGTTATCCGTAACAGGGTAACAATAAAGGCTGTAATTGGATATGCCATGAATCTTGTAAAGGAGTGATGGTGAGAGTGATGGATTTGTTCCTCTTATGAAGAGTGATATCTTTAGGCCACTTAATGAGTAGGATTGATGGAATGTATGCATACTCAAATGAATTGATAAAAGGGTTTATCAATGTCATTTGTATATAAATCTACCTGGGATCAAGGAACGCATTAAGCAATATAAGGTTGACATGTGATCATGCCTTATACTTAATATAGATATCGTGAGACAAAAGGACTAAATATCAAACTGTGAGAGGTTAACTTGGATCACCGATGCCACTCGATTTTGGGTTTCCATAAGGTATTAC